>PVIW01003345.1:0-171642 GCA_004026585.1 Noctilio leporinus
AAGAAGGAACTTGTACCCTTTGCAACAACATGGATGGAACTGGAGAGTATTATGCTTAGTGAAATAAGCCAGTCAGTGAAGGACAAATATCATATGATCTCACCCATTACGGGACAATAATGAACAAAACTAACAACAAGCAAAACAGAACCAAATATATGAATACAGTGAATAGGCCTTCAGTGGTCAGGGGGAAGGGAGTTGGGGGGAGGGGGGAGGCAGAGGCAAGGAAGGGGAGCAGTTTAGACAAGAACCTAGTATAAAGGAACCATGGACATGGACAACAGGTGGGATTGACTTTGTGGGGAATGGGTGGGTGGGGAGGGGGGACAGAGGAGAGCAAAAAGAGGATGGATGTAATACAACAACAATAAAATTAAAATAAAAAAATAATACTCTCCAGTTCCATTCATGTTGTTGCAAAGGGTAGGAGTTCCTTCTTTTTTTCTGCTGTATAGTATTTCATTGTGTAAATGTACCAAAGTTTTTTGATCCAATCATCCACTGATGGGCACTTAGGCTGTTTCCAGCACTTGGCTATTGTAAATAGTGCTGCTATGAACATAAAACATATGGAATGCTTCACAAATTTGCGTGTCATCCTTGCGCAGTGGCCATGCTAATCTTCTCTTGTATCGTTCCAATTTTAGTATATGTGCTACTGAAGTGAGCACTGGATTTATTCTTACATGTTTAAACTTTAATCACTTTAAAAATACTCTCCATTTGATGCAATACACTTATCGAGACATTTTTTTTTCCATTGTTTTAAACAGTTTTGAACTCATCAATTTTGATTCTTTTTTGGTGTTTCTGCCTTTGTTTGTTTGTTTGTTTGTTTCCCTTTGAAGACTTTTGATTGCAGGGAAACAAAATAAAGTTGCTCAGGCAAGGTTGAGTAAATAGGGAAGGTGGAGCAAGAAGGTCATGACATTTTTTATCAAAAACTGCTGAACACTCAGTGCAGTGTGGGCAGGTACACTCCTAAATTACCCATTGTGAAAGGGGCAAATGCATTGAGTCTTCAAAAAAATCCACTGGAGCCAAACACAATCTCCCACAACAATCCTGGCTGGTACACTGATACAGATAGGGTCCTAGAACTCTCACCTAGAGTGGGAAGCCTGTACCACAAGGAGCACCTGCCCTCCAAAAGATAATTCTGGTTTTTAGAGGGGCGTCCTCTCTTGCATTCTAATAACTCTATGTAGTTTACTCCACACAGTTGGAGGGATATCTTGGGGGCCACCACAGAAAATGATGAGGTGAAGGCTAGAGAAGACATCCTAGTTTCTGAGTTCCAAAGCTTGTCACCTTGATTGCTCACCCAACATTTGACTCTACTTCATATACTATGCTTCATGATGTTACTTGCAAAAAGATTTAAAAATTTTTGACATGCAGTTTATAAATATTGGTTGAAAATATTATGGTAATTAGACTCTTCATTCACATAAAATTAATAATATTGAAAAATATAGATTTCCAGCCAAGATGGAGGCATAGGTAGACATACTGCTTCTCCCTCACAACTAGAAAAAATTAACATTTACCTCAAAACTAAATTTTAAAAAATACAAAAATTTCAGAAAATTGAAGTGCAACAAACAAAGAAGTGAAGAAATATTCAGTCAGACAGGTAGGAAGGGCAGAGCCAGGGAGGAGATTGGCAGCAGCAGCACCAGAACTGAGGCCACAGCAAAAAAAGGCAGTTATATATTTAAACCTGGGAAGCTATCCTGGGGCCAGAACACGTAGCCACTGGAAAAAATAGAGCCAGCAGCTTCTGTGGCGGCATGGGGACTCAGATCACAGTGAAATGCACAGTCATATATTTAAACCTGGGAAGAGATTCCAGGGCCAGATGGTGCAGTTCACAGTTCTAGCACCAGGAAAAATAGAGCCATTTTGCTTCTGACTGTGAAAACCATGGGGGTTGGGGTGGAGGAAGAAACTGCTGGTCTCAACAGGTAAGCAGCATTGTTCCCTCTCAGACTCCTCACCCACATACAGCACCACAACTAGGTGAAATGGGTTACCCCACACTGACCAATTCCTAAGGCTCCTACATTTACAATGTAACAAGTGCAACAGAACTACCTAAGATACAGAGGCAAACACAGAAAGCTGTCAAGCTGAGGAGACAGAGGAATGTGGCCCAAAAGAAGAAGATCAAGGTACCATTGGGAGAACTAAGTGACAAAGGGATAGCCAACCTAACAGAGACAGAGTTCAAAATAAATGTGATTAAGATGCTCACAGACTTGGCAGATATGCTTAAACACAACATGCAGAGAGGAAGAAGTGAAGGCTAGGCTATGTGAAATGAAGAAAAATACATGCAAAATCAAGGGTGAAGGGAAGGAAACTGGGGTTCAAATCAATGATTTGGAATATAAGGAAAAAAGAAACAATCACCTAGTACAGAAAGAAGAAACAAGAATTGCAAAAAACTTCAAGTCCCAGCCAGGGTACACATAACCATGTTGTAAGCCAGGTCTCCAGCCAGCTCTGTAGCTGGAGGCAGGTGAAAAGCAACTATACATTGATGCCTCTCTCCCTCTCTGCCTCTCTACCTTCCCCCTCTCTCTAAAAATAATAATAATAAATAAAATCTTTAAAAAAAAATAATTGCAAAATACAAGGAATGGTGGAAGAACCCTTGGGACAACTTTAAATGTGCCAATATCCAACACAGAAGAGCACCAGAAAGAGAAAAGGAAGAACAAGAAATTATAAACTTCTTTGGAAAAATAATGAAAGAAAACTTCCCTAATTTGGTGAAGGAAATAGACATATAAGTCCAGGAAGCACAGAGAGTCCCAAACAAGCTAGACCCAGGGAAAACCACACTAAGACACATCATAATTAAAATGCCAAAGGTAAAAGATAGAGAATCTTAAAAGCAGCAAGGGAACAAAAGAAAGTTAACTACAAATGGGGTTCCTATAAGACTATAAGCTGATTTCTCGAAAGGAACTTTACAGGTAAGAAGGGACTGACAACAAATATTCAAAGTGATGGAAAGCAAAGACCTACAACCAAGATTACTCTAGCCAGCAAAGCTGTCATTCAGAATGGAAGGGCAGATAAAGTAAGGGCAGGCAAGGTAAAGTTAAAGGAGTTCATCATCACCAAGCCATTATTATGTGAAATGTTACAGGAACTTACTTTAATTATTAATATTAAAAAGACAACAAACTCATAACTATCAACAAAATCTAAAAAGTAAAAACAAAAATTAGGTACACAACCTGAGAGGGAAAAGAATCAAAGATATGGGGAATATTTGGAGGGGTGTCAGCTGGGAGGTGGAAGGGAAAGAATGGCGGAAAGGCACAGGGATTAAGATGCATAGTTTGTCTTTTGATACAGCGATTCCAATGCTAGGATTATACCCAAAGAACCCTGAAACATCAGTTCAGAAAAACCTATGAACCCCTATGTTCATAGCAGCACTATTTACAGTAGCCCAGTGCTGGAAACAACCTAAGTGCCCATCATTGGATGAATGGATCAAAAATCTTTGGTATATTTACACAATGGAATACTACACAGCAGAAACAAGGAATGCTGACCTTTTATGATAGTATGGATGGAACTGGAGAGTGTTACCCTTAGTGAATTAACCAGTCAGTGAAAGACAAATACTATATGAGCTCACCTAATACAGGACACTAACGAACAAAACAAACAAACAAGCAAAATAGAACCAGAGGCATGGAAACAAGTAACAGACTGACAGTGTGCAGAGGGGTAGGGCAAGGGGAGGAAGAGGCAAAGGAGAGAAACAATTTAGTCAAGGAACTAGGAATAGGGGAATGTGGAGAGTGGTGCAGGGGAGAGCAATGGGAGGTAAAGGGGATAAATATAATACAGCAACAATAAATTTAAAGAAAGGAGCATAGTTGGTAGGTGCAGAATAGACAAGGAGATGTTAAGAATAATATAGGAAAAGGTAAAGCCAAAGAACTCACATGCATGACCCATGGATATGAACTAAAGGGGGTGGGATTGCTGGGCGGAGGGAACCAAAGGGAAAGGAAATTGGAACAAATGTAACAGCATAATCAATTTAAAATTCTTTAAAAAAGAAAAAATATAGAAATCATGAGATATGCTGAAAGCAGTGAATCTTAGATGCAACTGGATGCTCATTAAATTGCCCAGTTGGGAGTGAAGCCAATAAAAGAAGAAAAGTTTTTTTTTTTTTTTCTCTTTAATGTATAAAACACTGAAAATATATCCATGAAAATTATGTCTGGAAGACAAGGTAAAATTCTCAATTTTATAATATTGTTTAACTCCAAGGACCAAAATCAACTAAGAATCATGCAAGTTTGTTGATCAACTTCAGCTCATCAGAACTTTAAACATATTATCAGAAATACAGTATATTACACATAAAACTAAAGGACTAGCTTCATGTTTTTCAGCCAGAAGAGAAAGCATCGTCACTTGACCTTGCCTCAGTTAATCCAGCTAGGAGGCTGTCACTACATGAGCTGAAAGCCTGAGAAAAGTTTCCCATTGACGGTGCCTGGTATCCGGCACAGATTAAGCATAAGGCTGGTTCTGAATAAATGACCAATGACCATGAAACACATGGGACAATGTGCTGATGTCAGAGATTCTGATCATAGTGGCCGTCACAATGGAAAGTACAGACACCAGGAGGGGGACTCTTGCTATCAACTTGAACAGAGACAGAATGCTGAATATGTATGAATGCTTAAACTGACATCAGCAGAAACATACAAATTTAGGCATAAATGAAATCTCTCTGAAAGAACATGGGATGCTAGTAGGATTAAAAACTTTATCCCTAAAAGCCTCAAAGCAGCCACAAATAATACAACTGGGCAAGTACCAAAAGGGCAATCTGCTGCTGAGAGTCAAAATTGAGAATCGGAGAAGAATCTGGCCAGATTTAAATAATGGCATAAGGATAAAGAATATGAAAGGGTAAAGGATCAACTGATTCGCTAGTGTATTGATCTGTAAAGCAGAGTGGAAAAAGATTCCAAGAGCTAACTCTGAGCCCAGTTATTGAAAAAGAACATTCACCTATATCGGGAACCTAATGAACAAAACAAATAAATGGCAAAAATAGAACCGGAGATATGGAAACAAGGAACAGACTGGCAGTGACCAGAGGGGAGGGGTGGGGGGTAAAAAGGAAGAAAGAAGGGGAAGGGTCTAGTCAAGGAATGGGTATAAATGGCCTGTAGACATGGATAGGGTGAGGGTTGGCTATGAGAGCAGGGGTATGGGTGGGGCAGTAGAGAGCAGTGGAGAAAAATTGGTACAATTATAATAGAACAATAAAAAAACAAACAAAAAAGACCGTTCAGCTCAAGCTTGTGTTTTCAAGCTTCAGTGTTTTCAGTGTCCTTTTCTGCCACAATAAAGCTTCATGGTTATAGGCAGGCTTATCTTCTACCAGTTGACTGCTTCTCCTCTGATGATGGGCTCTCCCATCTCAGTGTGCTGGGCCCACTAATGCCCCCCAGAATATTCTGAGCAGTCCTTGGAGCCCCCTGGCACAGGCTGCTTATACCACTACCCACACTCAGGACTGTGCTCTCATTCCCTTGCCTATTTGTGACTTTCTTAGGTGCAGTACTTCAGCTAAACAATCTATGGCTCTTACATGACAGCATTTGCCTTTTCTCCCCTTCTCTCTTATATCTGTTGTCTTAGTTAGATTCATTGTTTTCAGATTCTCCTCTTTCCCACTCCTCTTCCTCAAGGTACACATGAACGCACACACCTTGTCCCCCAATGTGGCAAAGGTGGGGGAAAATGCCTCTCCCAGCCTTCTCCTCCCCACACCTTAACCTCTTTAAAATGTTCAGGATTGAGTTATTTTCAGGATTCATGTGAGTGTGCTTATCTCTTCATTCCTTTATGCTTTTACACCTCTGACCCATGTGTGCTCTACATATCCCTATCGAATTCAAAAATCATCGGGGATGGAAACAGCACCCATGTTGCAGCTTTCTGCCTCTATTTCTCAGGGAATGGTTCTCTGTATGCTGAGTTTCCTGACTTCCCTTGCCCAGCCCACTTTAAAATCAGAGGAAATGGTGAGCCTGGCTTCCCAACTACAAACACAACTTAACAGTGGGACTGCTCAAATAATGAGTATCCTCTTTGGAAGGACAAGTGATTTGAGTGATGGGTCCTCTCAAATTTAATCACCTTCACTGCCATTTGCCTTAGAAATGTCCCTCTTCTAGGAATTAAATACATATATACAAAGGAATCCACCTACAGAATCCACTGAGAGCCACAGAAGTAGGGAAATCTAGGCTTTAATCCTGCCTTTGCCCCTTCCTAGCCCTATATTTTAAGGCAGGTTACTTGGCATCTCAAAGCCAAAGTTTCCTCATCAGTAAAGTGAAAATTGTAAGGATACAACTTCAGAGCTAAATAAGATAATGTAAGGTAGTGCATGACCCACATTGAGTGCTCCAAAATGTCAGCAAGTTTTATAATTTATATATCCCAGAGTTCCACTTTCCATTGCCCAAAGACAGTTAAGAAGTCTTCCAAACAGTTCCTTTATGATTACAGGGCTCTTGTTCTAAACAATCCATAAACTCAAGAGTAGAATATGTTCAAGTTTACAAATTAAGCAGCCTTCTGGCTATGCAACAATAAAAGTGCTCTAAAAGGGGGAGGAGGAAATATGAAAAAAAAAAATCCCTTTGAAATAAGAATTTTATATATTTTTTTCTAGTCTGTCTCAGGATAAAGAAATGCCAATTCAGAAATTCCCTGGAGCTAAGCAAATTCTCTACCATCAGCTTCTGGGCTGTGTCAGCAGACTGGTCTGCCTGCAGGAAATAAGAGCCCAGAACCTCCCTGAGGCTCTCTCCTGTCTGGTGGCACAGGTCTGCAGACTCCCAAAGGCCGCAGGGAATACTGGGTCCACTGCCAGGCCTTGCCCTCCCTGGCAAGAAATCCCAGACAGCAGCCTCTCTCCTTCCCTCATTCTCTCCCCTCTCCCTCTGGGATAGAAACTACTGTGGTTGCATCCACTTTATCATCTCATTTGCTTTCTGATATGATCCTAGGCTGCCATGTGGCTGATCAAAGGCAGATGTGAGCTCTCATCTTCGCAGAGAAGCTTCTGTATTCAAACAAACATGTTAATTCATTGTCTTTTTGCCTGCGGTTACCTTCCTTCACTCCCTCTTTCCACTTCTCAATACTGAGGTGGGTAAAAATAGGATTTTAGTTGTGTGTACACAAAATACAGAGTTTATGCTTGCATTATTATTTATTAATTGTTGTATTATTTATTTGTATTACAACTGTAAACCTTCTTTCTCCCACCTCTGCCTATGCTCCCTCTATTTCCATTTTCTTTTTCCTCTCTTTGTATGACCTTTTTATTCTCCTTTCTCATTAAAAATCGCTTTCTTCTCAATCTCATAGTCTACTATAGGTTAAAATAATAAAATCACTTTTATCCCCATCACATCCTCCTCATGCTTGAAAAAAAATCAGTTTTTCTAAACCTCAAATTTATTTTCAGCAGCCTAATTTGTTTTTAATGGTGGCGTATGTTACAAAATTCTAGCTCTGTTTTCTTCATGCCTGCCTTCCCTCTCCTTCTATCTTTTCTGCCTCTCTCTTCTCTGTCTCCTTGTCTGCCCCCTCCTTTCAGGATGTGTCCTTCTCCCTCATCCTTCCTTTCCCATCTCTTTCTGTCTCTTCCCTCCATGAAAAAGTTTTGTATTCTTTTAGGCTCCACCATGCTGCTGCCTCCCTCTCTGCTGACTTTCGGCTGAGCTACTTACTTTCAAGATTTTGAAATTCAGTAAATCTTTCCTAGTTTACCTTAATTTGGAGACAAGGTTAATTAGAAATAATAAGCTGGAGAAACAGAATATTTTACGAGAACCTCCAGTGAAGGATATAAAGTGGACACAATATAATTGTTGACAAAAAATGAAGAAAGCTATTCACAGAACTACCAATAACAATTTACTGAGTTCCCGAGGCTGTGGGACTTAAGATGAACAAGGTTTGATCCCTGCCCTCGAGGAGTTTAAAATATAGTACAGAATACACAGCATGCTTCTATATGACCTGAATAAAGGCAGAATGTGTGAGAAGCTGATTCACTTGACAGACACTAACTCTTGCAATGTGGTAAGAGCTGTGGAAAACGCAAAAGAAAATCTGACATGGTCTTCACCCTCAGGACACTCAGGACCTTAGTGGAGAATCAATTTATACTTAAATGATTACTTTACAAAGCAGAAAACAAACACATTCCTTAAGGTAAAAACAAGGGGCAGTTCCTGGGGGAGAATGATCGAATAAAACGAGACCATGGAGAAGGTTACTGTTATCAGAGAAACCTTGGTTCTTCTTGCCAATGCAGTAAAGAATTACAGATCAGCCAGTCTATTAGCATGTACACAAAATGTATTAATGAATGGGAGAGCAAAAACAAGGGTGGTCAAAGGCTGGGGTGGCAAGCCTGCCTTACTGTGGTCAGAGGCCCAAAAGCTAAGGGCACCAAGAGCCCCAGTCCTTTTTTCTGATCAGTTAAATAGTTGGCAGGATGGGGTGTAGAAGTTACATATTGATTGACAGGTAAAGGTGTTGCTAGCTTTCCAGGACTGAAGCATGGGGTACCCAAAGGTGTTAATGGGCATCTTCCTTTAGGCTCTATGGGGTTTTAGGGCTTTGGGATGTATACAGTTTCAAAGGCTTTCCTTCCCAGACAGTGGCAAGGACATAGAATCCCAAGGACTTTTCTCTTCCTGTGCTAACATAGTGTTTCTTGTGATATTGAAACACCTGGAAATATTACTAGACCAGGCCTGGGACTGCGGGATTAGCAGGTGAGACATGCCTTCCTCTGCTTCTAGCCTCCTGTAATAGTAACACAGCAGGGTCTCTTTCAAGACCCTTGGACCTGGGTCTTGAAAGAGTGCTTGTCTTTAAGAGTTGTTAAAGGAGTCAAAACCCTGCAAGGGCCAATAGGGTGGTCTTCATGTCAATTTCAGTTTACTGTGAGAGACAAACCCTGGTTGAAGAAGACTGAGTCTGAGTCTAAGCCTGCTGAGACATCATTCTTTGATGGACAGCAGTTTCTCTTTCAGACCAAGCAGGGGTAGTAGAGTCATATATACCCACTCACAAGACTCAGTAGTAGGAAAGTGATTGGGACATCAAGGGAGATAGGGTGTAGCCCAGTGTGGCTGTTGCCTAGGTTGTGAAGGAAGGCAGCCAAGGTGACGTGAAGAAGTAACACACAACCTTGTGCAAAGCCTTCAATGATATGCACAGAAGCTGAACATGCAAGATTTTTGAGCAGCAGAGGACAGAATTAAATGCCAGGTCTAAGAAAGAAAGGAACCATTAGATAAAATGGGACCAATTAGATGCTATTGCAATAACTTAACAAGTGGTAATAATAATTTGAGGTAGTAAGTATGGTGGCAGTGGTAACAGGGATTTAATTCAAGAAATACAGCTATGGTAGAATCTCTTACAGAAGAAGAGAAAGAGAAATCAGAAACATGACAGATTGTCAAGAATAGTGATGATGCCAGTAACCAAAAGAGGGAAAGCAGGAGGAGGAGTTTTTGAGGAGATGAGCTAATAGATTTGGTTTTAGTCATCTTGGTTTGGGATATTGGAGAATATAGAAGCAATAGTAGGATGAAAGCATAAAGATAAGACTCAGGCCACATGAACACATTTTAGGGACAAAATTATATATGTCCAGGAGGTGAAAATATATACCTTCATTCAGCAAATATTTATTGAGCACCTACTACATTCCAATGAGATAAAGCATGACCCTAGAAAGTTGGACATTGTTGATGAAATTTTAATTGTTGAAAAAGCAAGAGGCTAGAGCTTGAATGAGCAGAAAAAGTTGACAAATGCCTGCTATGGGAAAACTGACTTTATCAAAACTGAAAATACTTTCAGTGTCCCAGAGACTGTGAAAGACAAAACTAAACAAAGAGAAGAATGAGGAGAAATAGACCCTAGAAGCTACAAAGGTTTTATAGAGTTGAGCAGTTCAGTAATGAATAGGTAAGAATCAGTTGTGCTTAGCAAATGTATTATTTAAATGCAAATGATGCTGCTAATTGTCTTGCTCTTAAGGAGGCAATAGAGGAGGCATCTAATGCTGAAGAGAGCAAGGAACCTGGGGGACCTGGTTTGGTAATTACCCTGCCGCTCACTAGTAATATAATAATATTCTTTAGGCAAGTTACTTAATACCTCTAAGTCTCAATTTCTTCCTCTAAGAAATAAGAAAAATAATATTTAGCTCATTATGGTATCATGAGGATCAAATAAAATCAATGTGTATAAAATGCCTTGAACAATAAATAATGACTATTATTATATATTTTTAATTGCTATTCTAAAACTTCTTTCCCTGCTTTGAGTCAAGTTCTGTTACCAAGTTTCTGTGTGAGTGAACTATTTGCAAATCCTAACAAATAATTCCAGTAACAGCATTTTGTTGGTCTGGATTATAATACATCCTCGACAATGCTAGTCCCTGATTCTGTCCACCATGTAATAATTATATATTACGAATGCATGTTTATGCACTTTTCACTAGAGAAGTAGATATGGAGAGTTGTGCTGATTTTTATATCAATTAGAAATTGTCTATCAATCTCACCTTGCTCCACCTCAAATAAGCAAATCAACCTTGCATCAAAATACTTATAAATCTTCATGTTAACCATTATCTATAATTCTCAACCCCACCCTCATCAAGCCAATTCACTCCACATTCCTCCTCCCATGTTCTTGATATCTGTTCTCAGCATCCTAGCATTCATGATGCCCCTTCTTCCTTGGGGTCACATCTAAAGGGTCCTGTCTCTTGAATCAGGTCATTTCTCCCAATCCCATCCTGCTGCCCTTTTTAAGACCCTCATTATCTCTAAATGATTTTAAGCCTACCATCTGTTCTCTATTCCAATCTGCCCTTCACACTACAAAAGAGATCTAATTATATCATTCTGTCACTTTCTGACTTCCATTAGCTCTGTACATTGCCCACAGGATACAATCTATACATTTTAGTTGAGCATAACCCTTTATATTCTCAACCTTGCTATTGAGCTCATCCTTTGCTCCAGTTTCCCAAATGTGTACTGTCATTCACCAATCAAGCCATTGCATTGTTCTCTTCACATGAAATACCTTTCCACAATCTTTGTACAGGCAAACTCCTAATCACCCTTTAAAACCCAAATTAAATATAACAGAAGGATAGGATCCTGAATCCTTGAGTTCTGTACTTAATTATCTACCTATGACCTTGAGAGATTCCTAAGGGAACTACTACCATGTCAATTAAGGCCAAGCAAAAATCAGTTTTAACTGGGCTTTGGCCTAAAACCCTAAGGAGAAGCCCTCAGTTGGCTAATGTAGCAAGACTGCCTCAAATTCAATTATTTTACACAGACAGAGTGATTGATTTTTTGGGGTGGGATTGCCCTCTAGTTTCTAGATGCCTTTTTAAGAGTCTGAGTGAAAGGGGAGGAAGGGAATTCTTTTTTCTTAAGCAGAAAAGCCATGGGCCCTGACTTTTTCTCACAGCCTTGTGGGAGAATAGATAAGAGATATTTACCCCACTAGAGGTTCATGGTTTATAATTGATGGTACAACTCCAGCTTCTAAAAAACCTCATCCAATAAGTATTCCTGAACATGAGAAATCTATAGCAGCTCTCTCCCTTGGGATGAAGTGAAATGCCAAGAAGGTGCAACAGTAACTTCCTTTGAGATTTCTCTCCTTACTCTCTCTCTCCTTATTACCCCATACTTACAAATTATTCCTTCCTTCATTTGTGTTCATTTTGTAATTTGTTCATCCTGCTCAGATAGTGCTTATATTTTCTATAATTATTTTTAATATCTATCCCTCCTATTCAACTATTATTTCTAAGAAGGTGGGAATTGTATCTATCTTGTAGCCCTGTAGCATGTCTAGGGCCTAAGGGGCCCTAACCACTAGCTCTCATGTTACCTTAATGCTACTTCCCCCAGGAGGACTTGGATTGTTCTGGGCAAGCAGAGTGTGGACTGTACCTTAGTCCCATTCTACTGTTTGGACACACAATACAGGGTACAACTTGGACAACTGTATCCAGGAGCCCTAAACCACCACATAAGAGGACCTCAAAATATCTTTACATTAATTAACACAGCATAAAAGAATTGCTTTGGAATGTGAAGAATTCACATTCTTCAGTGACAATGTAAAGACTGAGAAACTATGAAGTATAAAAATTAATAGAATTTATGAACAGGATCATTATCAATCCATAAAGTATAGAATGTTCTTAAGTACACAAAAGCAAAAAGAGGGCCTTGAATCTCAAAGAATTTTATAACTAGAGGTAAAACAGTTATATGTGCCATATGTTCCAGAGCTTCTAGGATAGGGCATATTCCGAATCTCCAGTCTTATTGTCCCCATAAGTATAATTGTACTTGTTATAGCATATGTCCTAATTTGGAGCTCAGAAAATATGGTCACTAACTAGAAAGTTTATTTACTTTTGTTCAACCTTTTCATTTTAAGGATATGGAAACAGAGGTCACCTAAAGTCACATAAGAAATTAACTATAAAACCTGATCTCTAGGTCCTGGTTGGTGATTCAATGGATTGGCATCAGCCTGTGAACCCAAAAGTTGCTGGTTTGATTCCCAGTCAGGGCATATAACCAGGTTGCAAGCCAGGTCTCCAGTCAGCTCTGTAGCTGGAGGCAGGTGAAAGGCAACCATACATAGATGTTTCTCTCCCTTTCTTCCTCCTTCCCTGTCCTTCTTTCTAAAAAGAGTGAATAAAATCTTGAAAAAAAAAAACAAAAACAAAACCCTGATTTCTAAGCCATTGTCATTTTTGTATTATTTTATGCTGTGACTTAGCCTACTCCCCCAAAGCCTTTTGTCTGCAATTGAACAGGCATCCTGCACCCACTGTTGCATCCTTTCCCAGAACAGGAAACACCAACCTGCAGCAACAGCCCACCAGAATCCTTCCTTGTACCAATGACATGTGTACAGTCTCTGATGCCTGAGACAAACACAGCCTAGATTTTTGGGCTGAGTGTTTACAGGGAAGGATGAGGGAGAAGATATTGAATGGCTTCATCAGGGCCAATGATACCAAAGGGATGTAATCACTACATGATGTTTCCTAATCACTATATTCTGAACTCAACACCTCAAAACGCCAGGCTTCCTGGTGTCAGCAGCATCGAAGGTGACTTTCTGGGATAAAAGAGCAATGTGAGAACATCTGGCAGAAGATGGCTCAATAATGAAAAAGCACAGGGAATGCCCAGCAGCCGATCTGAAACTGCCATTTGTAAAGAACTTACCACATCAGGATAGTGCATATGGAGTTATTAAGAAAAGGACAGAAAGAACAGGTAAATTGAGAGTAATTAATATGAAGATATTATAGATACTATGGTACAGTAATAATAATGAAGTGTTTAAATTCTAGGTGAATACACTAATACAACTGACTAAGGGACTCAGGCAGGTTAAAAACTTGAAAATGGAGGGAGGGTAGTTTTAGAAACAAAAGAGTGCAAGCAGAAAGGAATGTAGGGCACTTTAAATGGTGTCATGGCAGGACGTGGATCAAGCTTTCAATCTAACTTGATATGTTGTTACTTTGAGCAAGTTATTAGTTTTCTGAGCCTCAGTTTCCTACTTACAAATCCAAGAATTGTGCTCCATGATCTCCAAGCTAAGAGGAAGTTTGGGAAATGTTCTCAGCAATAGGTCCTCCTGTGCTTCAGGCCCCTCCGGGCCTTGGGGAATGTTCTCAGTACCTTTCTCATGAAGCATCCTTTCTGCCCAGACTAGTTCAAATACAGTTTTCACTATTTATACCCAAAATAAACATGAAAAACACAATCTCTCTCCCCACCCCCAACCCCGATCTATACTTTTGTCTCATACCTAAAGCATCTTTATCCTTCCTTTCCTTAGGGTTATTCCAAATCCTGCTGATTTAGGAAAAGTTCAATTCTCTGGCTTACCCCACATATATGTCTACATGTGGTATGGGCACTTCTGTAGTTTGAAAGAAAGTTCTTGATCTATAGACTTTAGGCATTAGCCACAAGAATTCAATCTGCACCCACCCTGCAGTGGCCCTCAGATATGAAAGACAACATAATAGCAACTAAGCACATGATAGGTCACCCATTTCACCAAAAGGCAGGGAAGAAGCATTAAATCTTCAAAAGCTTAATAATCAAATTCTGTGTTATCCAAACATAGAAATCACCAGGCCCTGGAAAGGTCAGTCCCACCATTTGTTTTGTTCTAATTGCTTAATTGGTAAATTGTCATTTTAATAGGTGATACATGTGCATGGCACAACCATAAAAGGTTACAAAGTATTTGTGGTGAAAAGTGAATATCCCTTTATTTCTTCCCATGCCCTAGCCACCAACTGTCATCCTTAATGGAAACAGCTCTTATCTGTTTCTTGAATATTGTATGTATTTATAAATATGATGTATATATACATAGTGTCATGCAAATGCTAATATTACAATACATACTACTTTGCTATTTTTTCATATAACAATATATCTGTTCTCATCACTTGGGATAAGTCATACGCTACCTAAAGAATAGAATATTCTGGTCACATCTTCTTGGGAGGATACAAATATAGTGGCAGCTGAGCAGAGATAAACACTATCTAAGGTTTCTATTAGAAGTTCCTTTGTTTTTTTAGCATTGTTATCAACTGAGGCATATTAAAATTTTTAAGAAGTCTTTTTTGGGGAATGGGGAATGTTAAGTAAACATCAATTTGAATCAGGCAGTGCCAAATCACAAGTATTTAGGAGCTGTCTACCTACAGGAGCTAGGAAAAAGACTTATACAGAGAAGACAAGAAAGTAAAGCAAAGAAATTATTTGATTAGCTGCAGCCTAAGTGGTTGCCCTATTCAGGAAAGTTTAGTTGACTGTTTGTATTGGCTATTCTTTAGTTTCAATTTCTTAAACCTTGAGGCATTTCAGGCTGATGTTTTGGTTTGCTTTGCTGACATAGGCTACCCAAGCACCACAGCCATCTCAGTCTAATGGTCTCCTTGCATAATTAATTTGACATCACTAACAACAGTTCATCTAAAGGAAAGCTCAAATGGTCAAAAATACAATCCTGAAATTTGGAGGTAAGTTAAATTTCCAGACGCTCACTGGATCTCAAATGCAAACCCTGAGTACCAAAAGTTTAAATTTGAAGCAACATATTTCTTTACGTAAGTGAGCTGTGAAATCTAGTACCCTATGAAATAGAATAAGGTATATCTTATGGGCTCCCATTTTATTAAGTTAACAAAAAACTAATTCAACCATGAGTCATTAACAAAAATTAGACAGTTTTCTACTAAGATTTTGTGACTGGTAACATGACAGAATAATCTGCCTTATTCATGACCAAATCCAGGACTAGATGGAACATTATTTTATTCTTATATAATCATCTGTTTGTAAGTTCTCTTTAAAGGGCTATCTAGCTAAAGACACTAGACTGTCTGAATCACCAGTTTTAAGTAATTTTTAATCCTCTCTTTTAAAAAGACAGTTTGAAATCTTTCTCTTCTTTTGGACAAATCACTATACGGGAGGACAGTTCTGACATTTATCATCATTTAAATAGATTGGAGTTTCAAAGCATGCACTGTCCCAGATCTAAGTCCATCGTAAATTCTGCATAAGTTTTTTTTTGTTTGTTTGTTTGTTTGTTTTTAATTTTTGTTTATTTCCAGAGAGAGAGGAAGGGAAAGGGGCAGAGAGAAAGAGAAACATCAGTGTATGGTTGCCTCTCACCTGCCTCCAGCCACGGACCTGGCTGGAGACCTGGCTTGCAACCTGGTTATGTGCCCTGGCTGGGAATCAAACCAGCGACCTTTGGGTTCACAGGCCAGGGCTGCATAAATTTCTTTGTTGGCTCTAAGAAGACAGTCTGACCCTGGGCAGTGCTGCCCCTGATCTTTCCTTTTAAATTCCTCCCTCATTTATGCCTTTCTCTTCCTTCATTTTAAGCCATGCCTTTACTCTAATTGGCATTACATGAACCACAATATAGTCATAACCAAGGAAGTGTTAACAACTGCCTGACCTATGCTGTGCTGTTTATGGTGAAAAGTGAGTACCTTCTTACCAAGTGGAACTTCTTACCAAGTTCAAATCCAAAGAATCATGTGCTCTGATCTTCCTTTCAAGTTTCCTTCTTTCTCTTTGCATTTCCCCTTTTCCACACAACACAGTGACCTCATATTGCATTGAACTGACCAAAGTGCCTCACGATAAGGATTTATGTAAGCCTGCATTTACTCGAGGAGAATCTTGGCAACTCTCTCTACTTCCCTCCCCTCCCCAATCTATTGGTTATGTAACAAAGCCAACAAAAACTTTCCTCAATGTGGCTCCTTTGGTATTTTAGATAGGAGAAATATTGAAGTTGTGAAGTGCCAATTACTTCTCTGAAAACAACACTTGTGAGATTCACAACTTCTTTTCCAGCAGTGTTCCACAATATAATCAGCTCAAGGTGCATAAATTGTTCTACTGCATTGAGTTGGCATTTCTGAGTTAACTATATTGAGGTTATATGTCTTAAGTTTCTAATTCACCTTAGCATTCAGTCAAACATGAACCAGGCTCTCTATTCCATAACATTTTCTTCCAGGCAGAAGACTCCTACTCATTTTCTAAGGCCTTTGTGCTCAGTCAAGCTGTTTTCTTTAGCTCCCCTTTGAATCAATAATCCTTCCTCTTTAAACCCTCAGATCTATGCTTTCTGCTCAAGGTCAAAATTATTTACAGGTTTCTAAATTTCTTCACTCAGCTAGTGCTTCTCAGAATCTACTCAGAGAAAATTCTGAATAGATTTTTCTTTGCTCCTAAGATCTAGCATCCTACATAGTACTACTAAACACAGCCTCCAACCTCTGGGTTTCCCCTAGCTTCTCTATGATGATCAGTCTCCTGCCAGTGCTTTCATTCAAACTGCCCTCTGTGGGATTAACAAGGCCCTCCCATCTTAATTGGTCTCTCCAAAATTCACTTTTCTTTAGGTAGTCCCAGAGTCTCTGAAACCCCCAGTGTTCCTCCACAATAACCCAGCCAGCACCAGTAGCCTACCAAAACATCCTTTTGGCTTAGAACTACAAGCATTAGCATCGTAAAGCACAATTACATCTACATACACCCAGGATTGCCTTTCCCTGACAACATTTGCCATGTAAAATTCCAATTGACATTTTGGCTCTGCTGCTCCAAAGTCCAGGGAAAACCAGATGACTTTGAGAAAATTTATCAGTTTACCTTACTAAGTCAATTCCAAAAGAAGCTTATATAATCAATTTTAAATCCAATGAATTAGTTCATGATGAAATGTTAATAACAGGCTTATCAGAACTTTTTATTCACAGGCCTGGTTTTTCAAAATGGTTTAGCTAGTCTACAGTTGTTTAAATTTGGGCAACTCAGGAAACTCTCCATCTTCAGTTTGATCATATTAACTGGGCATTCTTACTCCTCATCTCTTAGCAGCAATAGCAATAACATCAATGCTATAGCTAGTTTATGTTCAACTATTATGTTGCATCTCTCCTCTCCAAGCTATTTGTGTCATTTCAAGAGGGGTACAATGTCTTCCTTAAGGAATGATTCTATGAAGGCTGCAGAAGGATTCCATTTGATGGCAAATTTTGGAACAAGGCCTTGCCAATGTTTTTTTATATTAGGTAACACCCTACTCTAGGTAATAAATGAGGACAGCTCTGTGATTAGGAAGCTCACTACCCATTTTTCCTATCATCCCTATCATTTCTTATCATTGTCAAACAAATGCATTTTTACAGTTGCCGCCTCTAAACTTTGTATTTGATTATATGATATTTGAAAGATATCATATAAAGATAAAATATTCAAATTTTATAATTTTAGACTTTCTGTGCAATTGATGACATTAACTCACTTGGCAGCCAAGCTGCTTCCTTCAATATATATAGAGGGCTCTACTACACTGATTATTTTGACATTCTAGCAAAAAGTATTTTACTTATCTGTCTGGAGCCTACTCCAGCTCTCTGGCAATGGAGTCTGTGCTGTTGACCACAAAAGTGGGCACATGAACCAAGCTGAGTCAATAATATTGTCTAACTGTTTGGCCACTGAAATTGGCCTGGACAGATATATAACCCATGCAGAGACCTGCTCCAGGATATTTCTGGCTTGAAGGAGCAGAAATCATATCTTTCCTCTCTGCTGCCAGAACTTCTAGGAAGTCAGTTCAGGGCTGCAAGTGCCCATGATCCTTGCCACATGGAGAAAATGTGTCTCCATTAGGAAAGCACAAGTCAAAATATGAGAAAAACTGAGGAGTTCATAGAGATAGAGAAGAAAAAAATCCTAACAGCATCACAGGCCATGGATCTAGTTGTTATTGAGACAGATGGCACCATTTCTGTGATATGTTCCATAAGCAATAAATTCTCCTTTACCTTGAATGAGAATCATGTTTTTTGCAAATAAAAAAAAATTCTTAGTAATAAAAATTATCTTATCTTGTATCAACTCTTTAAAAAGAAACAGGCCCTGACTGGTGGCACAGTGGATAGGCACTGGTCTGTGAACTCAAAGGTCACTGGTTTGATTCCCCACCAGGACACATAACCAGCTTGCAAGCCAGGTCTCCAGCCAGGTCCGTAGCTGGAGGCAGGTGAAAGGCAACCATACATTGATGTTTCTCTCCCTCTCTGCCTCTCTCTCTTCCCCTCTTTCTAAAAACAATAAATAAAATCTTTTTAAAAAAAAGAAAGAAAGAAAAAAAGAAAAGAAAAAGAAACAAATTCCACATCAAAATAAATAGACTGTCTTCTGCTATGGGAATCCATTCATAATGCTGAGAAAGAAGTGACCTTTATCCATTCCTACTAATCTACTTTGTAATCCTCTCATTTCTTCTGCTTCTTTACTTCATCAGTTTACCTCTTCTGCCATCCATTCCCTTTCTTTGGGTGTTTTCATCTCTACCCTCAAACTCTCTTAGTTTTATCTACTCTAAAAATATTCCTCTTCAACCCTTTCCAGCATACATGTCATGTAGTCAGGGTATGTTAGGCTATGCTATAATAACAAACAATATATAAGCATTTCAGGAAACAACAAAGGCTTATTTATTGATCATAATAAATACGCTACAGGGCAGAATAAGTCTCTAGAACAAATATCTTCTATGTTGACAACTCAATGTCTCAAATAAAGAATATTCTACCATACTACTGTAACATTGCATATAGCAAATATAGTATATGTAGTTCTGTGACTAGAACATGAGGTAGAAGAGGGAGAACAGCACACCAGCTCTTTAAATGTTTCCGCCTCGCACTGATGAATGTCACTGTTTCAGATATTTTATTGGCTGAAACAGCTTTTATAGTCATGGGTAACTTGAAGGATTTTGGTCAGGGGGAAGAATTGGGTGTGAGAGAATGTTAGATGTTTACATAACATCTCTTCTCCTCCTTTTTAAAGTAGAATTATCACAAAATTAAACCAAAATTTTCACAAACACTCAATTCTTAACTCCTTACAAAGTTTGTTTCTGTGCCTATAACTTGATTTAGTCAATTTGGGTGAAGTAATGGCCTTCCATCCATCCCCCACTCCCAAATCTCAGTAATGTACAATAACTTTTTTTTTCTTTCTCATGTCATGTCCAGACTATATATAAGTCGGTTGCATCTCTGGGACCTAAGGTTAAAGGAAAAGCTCCATGCTTCTGCTTAAACATGACATGCTTCATATTTTCTCACATGCCATTAGCCAGAGCACACCATGTGGCCAAAGCCCAAGTCCATGGAACTTCCTCAGGAGACACAAAAGGTCACATGGTGGGTAAGGACCCTCCTACACCAAAACAGATCTGAGTTGTCAGCAGTAATATAATCTGTCACAGTACTGCACTGGCACTGCTCTGTTTGCTGTCTTCTTGTTCTGGTCACCTTCCCTCGCATGGTTTTAACTATAACACCCATAAAAATAGCATACCAAATTATACCTCTAATACTATCTGTAGCTCTTAAGATTTAATTTTAACTTATCTGCTAGAGATCTAAATTATCGATGTTACAATTCCCATAACCACCTCACTAGACATGCCTCAAATTTATTTCCTCAGAGAAGCACTCTGTACGTTCCTATTTCTGTTTGAACTTGCATTATTTTTCTGATCCATCCACTGCCATGTAACCTCAGTGTCATTCTTAAATCTAACTTCTTATTCTCCCTCACATCTTGTGAGTCCTCAAATGCTATCTAACGTCCCTTACTAATGTTTTATTCTTTCCCATTACCTAAATCTAGTCTGATCCAAGTACTTCTCACCTAGACTATTACATATCTTATAACCCAGAAATTCCATTCTTAAGAGAAGTGCTCTTCAGAATTCTCACACACATTCACAGAAAAATTACAAAATCTTCACTTCAGTGCATCAGAATAAGAAAAAATTTTAAAATATGTACATGTATATGTCCATCAATAAGAGAATTGATCAATTCTGGTATAATCATATGATGAGATAAGTATGTAACAGTGAAAATGGATAAACTAAAGCTAGCTATATTAGCATGGGTGATATTCACAACAAAACATGTGCTAAAATAGCAACATCACAAGAAGATATCCTTCTGTCAAATATTTTAAATTATGCAAATACTATCATTGTTTAGTAAAATACTTTAGTAATAGTATGTTTTAAAAGCATGGAATTCTTAAATACCAAAATTATTTATCATGGGATGAGGAATGAGGTGAAAAGGGGGCTTAGGGAAGGGTATACAGAGAGTTTCAACTGTGTTTATATTTTATTTCTTAAGGGAATTGTGGATACATGGGGTTTTTTTGTTTGTTTTAATCTTTGTGAATTTAACCTGTCTGAAATAGTTCATGATATACTATACATTTTTTAAAATATCTCCTAACTAATCTCTTCATTCTAGACTCTTGATATCTCAAAGCATTTGACACATGGGCCAAACTAATTTTTATAAAATACCATATTACTTCATCTTCCTATTAGTAAGTGTCCAACTATTCTCTAAGGCCTATAAGATAATCTTCATGTTCCTTGTATATCATTCAAAGCTCCCAAGAACCTGGAACCCTCTTTGTCCCCATCTTCTTTACACCCTTACCTGAACTGTCCTCTCCTTGCCTGTTTACTTAACCATTACCTTCCCATCAATATCTAGTCCACCCACCCTTTACTCTTCCAACTCACCTCACAGAGTGCTTAGATGGCCCTCCCTCTTATCTAGAGCTATTCTTCCATACATACTCTATGGCCCCTTTCCTTCCACATCCTTCAGAAACATGTTCCATCAACTCTCTCATTTTTTTTTTTAACTCACTGTTTTCTGTGTTTCCTTCTCTCTTATAAAACCTCCTTTATCAAGCCTTCTCTCCTAGACATCCCTGGGGGTTGAACATTTACAACTTTGCATTCACAGTATAGTTTTAAAATATTGTCAAGAATTATGAATGATCAAAAATCTTACCTTACTTGCAAGTTAACCAGTCTCCCACAGTTTCAGGGATATTGGCAGAGACCATGAGATACCTGGTTGAAGACAAAATATTTTATTACTCACAGCAAAAGCAGTGGCCAGAACATCTTTTCTTGTAGTGGTTCCTTGAGCCCCAGTTCTCACTGGATGTTTCAGAGACCATGTGACACATGAACATATAGTGGGTTACATTTCAGGGGAGAAACCCTTAGCTTAGGGAACTCAAAGCTTTTATAATAATAAGAAGTAAGCATGCCTGCCCTTCCCTTTGGTGGAAGATAAGGTTGTTTGCTATAAAAACTTCCCTGAAAAGAATACCTTAATTTTTTTTTAAAAAAAGGGCAATCCACGACACTGTTTAAAAGATGAGCAGAAACACAAGCCTCATGGAGAATGATCCTCCAAAAGTACTAGTCTCATTTCCCCAGCTATATTGTAAAATTCTTATGAGCAGGATTTGACAACACATTTTCTGAAAGGGGAATACACTAAATATTTTAATCTCATAGAGCACATATTTCTTCCATTGTAGCTCAAAAGGAGCCAGAGACAATATGTAAAGGAATGGGTAAGATTACACATTCTATTGGAAGAACACACAAACAAATAAAATAAAAAGTAAAAGATAGTTTGCCAGATGATGATAAGTGTTATGGGAAAAAATAGAGCAGAAAGCAGGGATATACTAAGGGAGACAAATTTTTACATAAGGGGTGGGGAAGACATCAGTAGAAAAATTGTCATAAGTAAGAAAAGACCTGAAGAAAGTGATAACATCTAGAACAGCATTCCAGGCAAAGGAAACAAATGCAAATGTCCTGTGGTGACAGCATTCCTGGCATATTTGAGGAGCAGGTGGTAACAACGATGGTGCAGCACAGCAAACGACAAAGAGGACAGTAAAAGATGAGCTTGGAAGTTAGCTGGAGGACTGAACAGAGAAATAATCTGAACTGACTTGTAATTTTAGAGATATAATGTCTTTCTGGAAAAAGTCCAGCCATTGTTTATATAACAAGAACAGTTTGGGTGACATTGATGCAAACGCAGCCACGGAGAATGGACTGGAACGTGCATGCGTGAACAATGATGATTTCACTGCACTAGTCAGTGGCAGCAGACACCATTGAATGAGCATGTGTACTGTGTGGTCATCACATTTAAAATGACTGAGCAAGCAGAACAACAAATCTGCATCGAATTTTGTGTAAAGCTTGAACATTCCTCCACAGACACTGTTCAGGTAATCCACAAGGCTTTTGGGGATGAGGCAACAAGTGCAGTGTAAATAAAAGTATGGCACAAATGCTTCAAAGATGGCTGAGAACCTGTTGAAAGTGATTCACATTCTGGACGGCCTGCAACAAGCAAAACACCTGAGAGTGTTGAATGTGTGCAAGCTGTAGTCAACAAAGATCAGTGACTGGGAATGCAAGAACTAGAAACTGGTCTGGGGAATCCAAAAACTACTGTGATTGAGATATTGATAGAGGATCTTAGCATGAAAAGTGCTGTAGCAAAATTTGTTCTGTGGCTTCTGCTACCAGAGCAGAAGGAACATTGTGCTATAGTTGCTAATGACTTAATTCAAACCACTATCAACGAACAAGATTTCCTTGAGAAGATCATAACTGGAGATGAATTGTGAGTCTAAGGCTATGATTTGGAAACAAAGACCCAATTGCTTTCATGGAAGTCATCTGGTTCTCCACACATGAAGAAGACATGGCAAAGTCACAGCAAGATCAAAACCATGTTAACAGTGCTTTATGATTGGGAAGGTGTTGCCCATTATGAGTACTCCCCACCAGGCCAAACAATTAATAAGGAGTACTACTATTTCAATGTTCTTTGTCAGTTGAAAGGTGCGATACAACAAAAATGAACACAGCTATGGGCAACTGGTGATTGGCATTCCTGACAACAATGGGCCCTGTCAGGTATCACATCTCATATGGAGTTTTCTGACAAAGCATCAAATCACCCAGGTGACTCAGCCCTACTACAGCCCAGATTGGACACCCTGCCATTTCTGGCTTTTTCCCAAAATTAAAATCACATTTCAAAGGGAAAAGATTTTAGACCATTGATGAGATTCAGTATACAATGGAGCAATTGATGACAAATTCAATCAAGGAATTTGTAAAGTGTTGTTTTTTTTTTTTTCATTTTCATCAATAAGTTTATTGATTTGGATATTTTGAGTATATTGAATATCTCCTGCTATTGACTTTAGTTGGTAGAGGCCAGAGGTGCTGCTGAACATCTTCCAATGCATCTTCCACAGCAAAGCACAAACTACTTTTGACATGTTTGATCATTCACAGCACTTATTTTTTATTGGGTATACAGATACTTTATTGACAACCTGCTTTCAAGTCTTTTTTTTTCTTAAATATATTTTATTTATTTTGCTATTACAGTTGTCCCAATTTTCTTCCCTTTGCTCCCCTCTGCCCCGTACCCCATTTCTTCGAGCAATGCCCCCCTTAGTTCATGTCTCTGAGGCATGCATATAAGTCCTTTGGCTTCTCCATTTCCTTTATTTTCTTAACATCCCTCTGTCTATTCTGTAACCACCAATGTGTACTTTTTGTTTTTCTTTCACATCCAGACAATTCACCATTTAATTACTGCCTTCTGTCAGCTTCTTAAATCATATTAATACAAAGTTTTCTTTTCTTTATTTCAAAATGCCTACATTAATTCATTTGTTTAAAGAATTACTCTTTTAAGTAATATGAATTATGATGTGACCAAACATATGCAAAAGTACATTTACACACAGACATATTTTTACACATATTTAAAGTACATACTGGATTTTGAAGAGTTACTACAAAAAATTTTAAATATGCCAATAGCTTACATAATTATTACATGTTAAATGATAGTATTTTAGATATATTGTAGCAAAATAACCAGTTTTATTTTTCTTTAATACTTATTTTACTCTAGACTGCTATTTTTGTGAAATATATCACAGAAATGGTGTATTGCGGAACTCACTCTTGTGAAAGTTGTCCTAGAGACAATGCCAAACCCATAGTAAAAATGAATTTGGTTTTTGAGTCAGATCCTCCTCCCTCTCCAATAATACAACTCAACTTTATTTTAAGCTACTGGAACTACAACTTATTCTTTTTGGAGTTTTCCATATTAAATAGTAGTTTTATTTATTTATTTACTTTTATTCTTTCGGCTGTGCACAGGTCTTACTTCTTTCAATACCCTCTGTTTTTCCTCTACATGTATTTTACAAGTTGAAGCCTTCAGAAATAACAGCACTAGCAGTGCTCAGCTAGTACCCAGAGTAGAAATTATTATGTCTACTAAGTTGAGGTATAAAATAGAAATCCCTTGGATTTAAATAATTTTGTAGAATGTATTCTAACTATTTTTTTAACTTGTAGTTGACTTCCTATGTCGTCCTAAACTAACCAGTGAACTCTTTAAGTCTGTTAAGGTAAAGATTAGGTATGTTCACATTTCAATAATAAAGTTTACTATAGCATTAATTCCTTTTCCCAAGCATTCCCAGTTTGGGGGCCTTCACAACTGAAAATGTATATTTCCACAAACTATTTGAAAGGAATCTCATGTAATTTACATGCTAATATGAGACTATATATTGCCTATGTACACAAATCATATAGTTTAGTAGTTTGCAACTTCCATCCAAATTGGTCTTTATTCTAAGTATCTTTTTTTTTTCTTAAGAAATTGATGTTAAATTTTATTAAAATTACAAATTTCTTTTTTTTTAATTTTATTGTTGTTGTATTATATCCATCCCCTTTTTGCTACCCCTGTCCCCCTCCCCACCCACCCATTCCCCACAAAGTCAATCCCACCTGTTGTCCATGTCCATGGTTCCTTTATACTAGGTTCTTGTCTAAACTGCTCCCCTTCCTTGTCTCTGAACCCCTCCCCCCAACCCCATTCCCCCTGACCACCGAAGGCCTATTCACTGTATTCATATATTTGGTTCTGTTTTGCTTGTTGTTAGTTTTGTTCATTATTGTCCTGTAATGGGTGAGATCATATGATATTTGTCCTTCACTGTCTGGCTTATTTCACTAAGCATAATACTCTCCAGTTCCATCCATGTTGTTGCAAAGGGTACAGACTCACTAAGGAAGATATACAAAGGGCCCAGGGGCATATGAAAGAATGCTCAACATCACTAGTCATCAGAGAGATACAAATTAAAACCACAATAAGATACCACCTCACACCTGTCAGGATGGCAATCATCAACAAATCAACAAACAACAAGTGTTGGAGAGGATGCGGGGCAAAGGGAACCCTCATACACTGTTGGTGGGAATGTAGGCTGGTGCAGCCACTGTGGAAAACAGTATGGGGTTTCCTTAAAAAACTAAAAGTGGAACTGCCTTTCGATCCAGTGATTCCACTACTTGGACTATACCCAAAGAATCTTGAAACACCAATTCATAAGAACCTATGTACCCCTATGTTCATAGTGGCACTATTTACAATAGCCAAGTGCTGGAAACAGCCTAAGTGCCCATCAGTGGATGATTGGATCAAAAAACTTTGGTACATTTACACAATGGAATTCTATATAGCAGAAAGAATGAAGGAACTCAATATCTTTTCTAACCTAAAGATTGACTGATTTCACATCACACCAATGACCAGTTGGTTGCTATTTCAAACATAAATTGCTAATAAAATCTATATATTACACACCCACAAATAAGCACATAGAAGGATAGTATGTATTCTGTGTAATATACATCCACATTTTCTTACTTTTTTCTTCTTCCTTAACTGCATTTGATTTTTCTAAGATATTGTAAGTAACATAACTTTCTCATATTGTGAAATAATTTCTGATCTAAGAAAACTTAATCTGCAGTAATGCAGATACAAATAATATACAAAATTCTACTTCAGTAAAATCTATTTATAACAAGATCATTTTAAAGCATTCATAAGTTTAAGGTGGTTCTTCTCCATTCAGCTACCCTACATCTTTTGATTGGTGCACTTAATCCATTTACCTTTATACCAGTGTTCCTGTTTGTCCATCTGTTTCTTCATCTTAAAGCAGACCTTTTAGCATCTCTTACACTGCTGGTTTGGTGGAGATGTATTCTTTTAGACTTCTTTGGTCTGGGAAACTCCTTATTTCACCTTCCATTTTGATTGACAGCCTTGCTGTGGAGAGTATTCTTGGTTGCAGGCCTTTGTTTTTCATTGCTTGAAATATTTTTTGCCATTCCCATTTGGCTTGTTGTGTTTCTGTTGAGAAATCAGCTGATAACCTTATTAGATCCCCCTTGTATGTTATTAGCCATTTCTTTCTTGCTGCTTTTAGGATTCTCTCCTTGTCTTTGAAATTTGCTATTTTCATGATGATGTGTCTTGGAGTGGGCCTTTTTGGGTTCACCTTCCTTGGGACCCTCTGTGCTTCCTGAGTTTGCATGACATTTTCTCTCCTCAAGTTAGGGAAGTTTTCTGTCATTACTTTTTCCCATGTTCCTCTTCTTCTCCTTCTGGTATCCCTGTGATACAGATGTTATTATGTTTCATGTTGTCCTGCAGCTCTCTTAGAACCTCTTCATTTTTTTTTTTCATTCTTTTTTCATTTTGTTGCACTGCCTGGGAATTTTTTTCTACATTGACCTCCAGCTCGATGATCCAAACTTCTGCTTTCTCTAGATTGTTTTTGATTTCTTCTATTGTGTTCTTCAATTCAGAAGTTGTATTCTTCATTTAATCCTGGCTCTTATTGATGATTTCTATGTCCTTTTTAATGCTGATGTAGTTCATAGTAAGTTCCTTGCAGCTTCCCTGGAGTTCTTTGTAGTTTCCCTGGAGTTGTTTATAGTTTTCTTTGAACTCACTGAGCTCATTGAGCTTCTCTATCATCATTATTTTCAATTCCCTGATAGGGTGCTTGTCTCTATTTCATTTTGCACTCTTTCTGGGGATTCCTCCTTTCCATTCGCTGAGGGTTCATTTCTTTGTCTCCCCATTTTAGGTGGCTCTTGTTTGTTTCTGCTTCTTGGATTGGTCTGCTTTGACTTACTGTCTTAGTAGTGTGAGCTTCTGCGCTGTAGAGGTGCACTTTTTTTACTTCCTGGATCTGCACTTGGTGATATCAGCTCATGTCCCAGTCAGGGCCTAGTCAGCCAACCAGAGACTACCAGAGAGCCACTGTCTTTGTCTCCTTTAGTTATTAATCCAATCAGTCTGTGATCAGTGGTCAATTTTAGGTATCTCTGGGCTGGGCAGATGAATTCAGTTGTTAATCCAATCAACCTGCAACCTGATGTCAGGTTTAGGCACTACTGGGTGGGGTGGATTAGTTCCTTTGGGTGAGGCTATGGCTTCCCCTCAGGCTACTGCTCTTTGGAGAAGAGTGGTCTGCTGACTGTATGGGGGATGGGTCTGCACTGGACTCACAGGTTGCTCCCTCATTTCTCCCCCTAAAGCCACTGACCCAAGCTTGCCCCAAGCATCTCTAATCTACTCTGCCCTTTCTCTGCTGGAGCCCAGGGTAGGTGGATGCCACTATATTTTCATTTATGGTCCCTTTAAGAACTCGGTTTCTCTGTCAGGCTGGCTAAACTTGACAGCGTTTTGTTTTTCACAGGTGTGTGCTGTTTTACTTTCAGCTGTGTTGCTGTAGGCTGGGAAGCCCAGCTGGGGGTTTAGATCACACCCTTCTCAGGTGGAACACCCCCCCCCCGCCCCCCAGCTACTGAGATGTTTCTCTGTCCCTTCAGCTGCCAACCATGGGAGCCCAACAAGCCCTCTTGAGGTTCCGCACTTCCTACTGGTCACATTGTGATGAATTGGCCTCTTCTCTTCTGTCTGTGGTGATAAGGCTTCTCTTTAACTGGTGTTCTGTTGGTTATTCTGGATGATTTCTCCCCAATTAAGTTGTAATTCCAGTTTGGTGTTGGGAGGAGATTGGTGTAGCTCCACTTACTCCTCTGCCATCTTGTTCTTCTTACAAAGTGTTTTAAATAGTGGAAGAGATGCTGGGGAAACTATGCAAGGTCTCAACGTGCTCACTTTGAAGGGGACATAGGTATCATCGTCCTGCATACAATGTTTCTTGTATCTTGTATCTTCAATAAATATCTCTCTTTTTCATATTATATATTCTTGACAGACCTTGGAAATCTGCTATTTTGATAATAGTTTGAAATGGGACAAGGTAGAGGTAGAAAGATGATTCAGGATGTCTTTGAAACAGTGAAGAGAGATGATTGTTCAGACCATAGTAATAACAGTTAAATTCTGAATGAACTTTGAAAGTACAGCCAATGAGATTTGCTGGTGGGTTGGATGTGGTACATGAGAAAAACCAATGGAGTCAAGGACAAGAGCAAAGTTTCTGGCATGAGCTACACAGGAAGAATGAAGTTGCCACTGATTGCAATAGTGGACACTGAGAGATAAGCAGTTTTAAGTTTAAATATGAAACATATCTTCTTCAAAATGTTAAGTAGATGTGTAGTAATATGTTGATGATAACAAGCTACCTATGTAACAAAGTTACTTAAAGCTAGCTTTTCTGCCCAGCAATGTCTGTCAGGAAATTGCAAATGCTAATAGCCAGCATTCTACCTTTCCCTCTATAGAGTCTGCGCTAGTGACATCTACAGATAGGTCAACTGAAACATTAATTCAGATAGCTTCTCTGTGTGGTCAGATAGACACAGAATAATGACAAGGGTCCTTTGTCCAGACTTCATCTGATGAAGGACAAATCCAGTAAATGAAGAAGAGGCTGTCTGCCTATCAAAACGCATATTCGTTAAACTCTTTATCAACTGTCAGCCCAGAAGGAAGAATGGCAGATTTTTAACGAGATAATTTCAGAAACATTCCCTAAACATACTGAACAAAACTGTCCTTCATGTATCTGGACTGGTGCCAGTAGTCACTCTCCACATCTAGAATTCTTCCCCAGGCTGCTTCATAGGGTCAACTAAGGCATTCTCTTATACTGTTTAAAAATCAGTGCACAGAGCTCACTTGGAGGGGAATGCAGGAGTTATTTGCTCAAAAGTGAGAGAAGCACAACACCACAGCTGAGCTCACTCCAGCCCCTTCTCACACCCTGGCTGTATCTCCGTCGGTGAAAAACTCCATAAAAGTCAGCTTTGCTCAGCTCATGCTTGATTTTACACAAGCATTTCTAAGCGAAAGCAAAGTCCCCACTTAGTATGTATAAACGAAATGATTAGCAAACATGTAATTTCACTTTGTCAGGCAATTTTATATCTTTGTGTGTATCTTTTCAGTATTTCTCACAGAGGTGCAAAGGGATATCTTAGAGTAGAAGGTTTCTAGATACATAAGGCTGTTCTTTCTCAACCTTAATATTGGAGAAGGTCAGGATGGCTAGTCACTAACCAAAAGCTCAGTTTCAGGGAAATGATTGGATGCCTCTTTGAAATACTTGAGGAGGGAGGGTGTATTTATCTTGAAGGGAAAATAAAACAACCTTGACATAGAAAAGAAACATTACCCATGGTTTGACAGAAGTGTAATAGGGCTCAACCCAGGGGAAAAAAATGAAGTTGACAGTTTTAGCATTGGAGACAGAAACAAACTGGACAAAAGAGAAAAGAAAGGTTCAGTAAGTACTGAAGGAAGAAAGCGAGGCTTATTTCTTGGGAACAGGAGACATTAGAGCTGTGCCATAGAATGACTGCACAGAATGTGGGCAATTGGCATAGGCAGAGGTAATAGGTTTTCTTTAGAAATATCAAGGTGCAATTCAAGTTTACTATACCCATTGGGATATGTTTTGCTGCAAATAACAACTCTTGATTAAAAGTGATAATAATAAAGATGCATTATTGTAAGTTATAAGAAATCCAGGTTTAGGAAGATTGAAAAGTTGGTACAGAAGCTTACCAATGTCAACAAGACATTCAGCTTATAATGCTAACCTGTTGCACAGTCATTAACGTGTTGGTGTTTTCTTTCATTATCACAAGCTGGCTACAAGAGTTCTTGTGATGTAGTCTCACAGAAAAGTATCTCAAAAATGAGAAAGTGGGTAGGAACATAAGAGGTGTGGCTTTGTCTTTTAGTGGAGATGAAGGGAGGAATAATACCAATTTCCCAAAATATTTATTACCTATTAACCAAATCTAAGTTACCTATCAGAAGGAACAGTATTGTTCTATTTGATTTAAATTAATCAAAATGGCATTCTCTGGGGTTGAGTATATTGCTGCAAGAATAAAAATGAGGTTTTATATACAAGGACGGGAAGACAACCAGAGTGTCTAACACATTTATCTTATTGCATTTCCCATATTCTGACTTTAAAAAATACTTTAGGAGGTAAGAACTTTTGTAGGAGGAAAATTTGAATGAAATTCAGATATACAGGAAACAAAATAACAGAATAGAATAAAAACTATTTCAAGTAAGGTGATCTAGGTAATTGAGATCAAACATCTCAAGAAAAATAAAAAATAAAAAACTGGAGAAAATATTAAAATGTCTTTGAAACTATCTTAGAAATAACAAAACACACACACACACAAAAAAAAAAAGAAATAACGAAACAGTAAACAATTATGAGGCCACAATTTAGAAATAAAGAGAAATTAAGAGAGATAAAACTAGAACTTGGGACCCATATACCCTATACTTGCCAATTCTGAAAGAAGAAACAGAGCAGCTCAGAAACTGATAAGAAATATAATACTTGGAGTTCAGAACCTCCCCTGATAAAACCATGGGCTGGTTACATGAAGGATTAGGCCCTAGGAATAAGAGATAATTAAGAAGTAGCCTGGCCTTGTAGGATGCTCAGCTTCAAATTACATTATTCCTTTTCTGTTTTAAATTTTATTTATTTATTTTTAGAGAGAGGGGAAGGGAGAGAAGAAGAAAGAAAAAGATATATTAATGTGTAGTTGCTTTTGGCATACCTGGAATGGGGGACCTGGCCCTAAACCAAGGCATGTGCCCTGACTGGGAATCAAACCAATGACCCTTTGGTTCTCAAACTGGCACTCAACCCACTGAGCCACAGCAGCCAGGGCAAATTATCTTATTCCTTCATACTTTGGTAGGAAGATCTGGGATTTCTAGTATCCCTACTAACTGTATGGCAGAAACAAACAATATTTTTTAGACAAAGATAACAATTATAGGCCATTAATTATTCAAAAAAATTTAATTAAAAAAATGTATACATTGTCATACACTTTCACCTACTGATACGTAAAACCATAAATAAAATATCTTGACACATGATGATGAGGGTATATAAAATTTAACTGTTTAATGTGTTCAAAGATAAAAAGGAGAAGCCAAATTATTGAGAACTTTTGGAGATAACAAAAAAAAAAAATTTAAGAGAGTCAAAGGTAAATTCTAAAAAACACAAAACAATAAATAACTGAAATTAGAAAATCAATGGATGGATTTAATGCAAATATTATACAGCTGATTAGAGAATTAATGCACTTGAAGTAAAATTAGAAGATATTCTTAATAAAGTAAGGAAGAGAAGATAGAAATGCAAAGAGATTATGCAAAATAGAGGAGCTACAGAGAGAAACTATTAATTAAGTATAATTAAGATATCAGAAAGAGAAAAAAAGAATTTACAAAAGTAATATTTGAGGCAATAATACCTGAGAACTATTCAAAACAAAAGAGAAATAATAAATCATAGATGTAAGAAGCACTATCAACAGTGAGCAGATTAAATAAAAAGAAAATTATACCTACATACAGCTAGAAAATAGCTAAAAATCAAGATGAAGATAAATTCCAAAAGGCAGCTAAAGAAAAAAATTCAGAAATTAACAATAATATAACATCTGACTTCTCAACAAAAAAAGAACTCATATCTTAAATTTTCTGAAAAAAAATAATTTCCAAACAAAGACTGATCACCCAATAAAATAAGAAGGAAGTAAAAATATTTTCAGGTAAGTAAAATATCAAGAGCACTTTCAATAATATACCTGAACTGCAGGAAATTCTAAAGAAAGGACAATAAAAGCTGTTGAATATGTGGGCAAATTTGTTCATTGGCTAAACATATGAATAATGCTCTGGGCTTTTAACTTGTAGAGAATTAAAATACATGATGTCATAACATACAGGTCAGATGAAAAAACAAAGGTTTTTAGATCCTTGCATTTTGCAGAAACAAGTAAAACTCTTCTTTGCATTAGACATTGATAAATTGAAAAAAATATATGTTTTAATGCGTGTGACACCACTAAAGAAATTGTTAATAAGGCAGTATATATCACCTTATTACAGAGATTCTTTAAAAATCCCAAACTGGGGTGTTTCCTTGTCATTCACCATATATATAAACAAGGGAGAAAAGTCATATGATAAATCTTAAAAGTAGCAAAAAAATATTTGACAGCTTTTAGTATCCATTTATGATGAAAAACCAGTCAAAGTAGAAATAGAAAGGAACATTTTGATAAAACAGCTTTGTTGTTCCGTGCTCTTAAGTCCACTCCGACTCCTGGCAACCCTAACTAAGAATGAGAATCATTCACAATATCCTGTCCCTCAAAGCCCTGCTCAGTGCCTGCAGACTTATGTCTAAGGCTTCTTTTATAGAGCCAACCCATATTTGGTTTTCCTCTTTTCCTGCTGTCTTATATTTTTCCTAGCATTTTTGTCATTTTAAAAGGAGGGGAGCCCTGGCTTGTGGCTCAGCAAATAGGCACCAGCCTGTGAACCCGAAGGTCACTGGTTTGATTCCCCAGTCAGGGCACATAACCAGGTTGCAAGCCAGGTCTCCAGCCAGATCCTTAGCTGGAGGCAGGTGAAAGGCAACCATACATTGATGCTTCTTTTTCTTCCTCCCTCCCTGCTCTTCTCTCTGAAAATAATGAATAAAATATTTTTAAATGAATAAATTAAATAAATAAATAAAAGAGGGAAAAGAACTTTATTAAGGTATAATGGATATATGATAAACTGCATATAATGGAAGTATCTGACTTGATAAGTTTGACATGTATATATCCCTGTGAAACTATTACCACAGTTTAGAAAAGCATATTCATCATCTCTCAGAGTCTCCTTGTGTCTCTTTATAATTCCTCTTTCCTGTCCCTTTCCCAACAACATCCAGCCCAGCAAAACACTGTACTGTTTTGGGTTCAGTTTTGTTTACATTTTTTAGTATTTCATATAAATGGAATCATATAGTCTGTGCCTCTTTTGATCTGGCTTCTTTCACTTAGGCCTAATTATTTTGAGATTTATTTAGCTTATTTTATGTATATATAGTCTATTCCTTTTTATTAATGAGTAATATTCTATTATATGGATATACAAATCAATTCAATTCAATTATGCATTTACCTATAGATGGACATTTAGGTTGTTTCCAGTATGGGGCTATTACAAATAAAGTTATAATGAACATTTGTGTACAAGTCTTTGTATGAATAATTTATTTCATTTCTGTTGGGTGTATATCTATGAGTGGAATGCCTAACTCATATGATTGGTAATATTTAACTTTTTAAGATGTTAACAAGCTTTTTTTTCAGTAGTCCTACCATTTTTTATTCCCATCCATAGTGTGTGAGAATTCTATTTCCTCCACATCTTTACCAACACTTAGGCTTTCTGATAGTGGTTTCAATAATGCTAATGACTAAGGATGTTGAGAATTTTTTAATGTGTTTATTTGCTATACATTTATCTTCTTTGGTGACATGTCTTTAAATCTTTGCACATTTTTAGATCTTATTACTGCATTTTAAGAAGTTTTTTAAAGATACATATTCAGAGTACAATTCTTTCATTAGATGTAAGATATGCAAAATTTTTTATCAGTCTTTGTCTTTACTTCTTTTAACAGTACATTTTAAAGAGCAGAAATTTTAATTTTGGTAAAATGTATTACTTTTTTTCTTTTAGGTATTATGTATTTGGTGTAATGACTAAAAAATCTTTGCCTAACCCAAGATAACAAAGAATTTCTCTTATGTTTTCCCCTAGAACTTTCATGTTTCGTATTTAGCATTTAAGTCTATAACCCATTTTATTTAATTGTTGAATGCAGTGTATTGAGAGGTATGAAGCAAGATTATATTTTTGCATTTGGATATCCAATTTTTCTAGCATAATTAGTTGAAAATATTCTTATTCTAACAAATTGTCTTTATATAAGCCTTTGTAAAAATAAGTTGTCCATATATGTACATGTGTCTACTTCTGGATTCAGTACTATTTTTCACTGACCTGTTTGTCTTTCTTAAAGCCAATACCACACTGTTTTTATTACTGTAGTATAATATAAATACCCAAATCAGGATGTAATAGTCCCCCAAGTTTATTCATTCCAGAGTTGTTTTGACCCAAGTCCTCTGTATTTATTTATTAAATTTAGACTCAGTTCGTCAATTTCTATGAACAATTTAGTCAAGGGCAAAGTAATATTTAGTGGACACTTCAGATGCTTAATGAAAGTTACTGGACATGTGATAAAAGGAAAAAAAAGGATAACTTGTTATCTCATTGAAGTCCAAGTGCTGGGTTCACTCTATGGCTTGCATACATCAACCATATTCAGCACAAAATTCAAATGTGCATTTCATTAAGCTTACAAATTATTACAAATTAAAATAAGTAAGTAATACTATGTGCTGGTGACTAAGCCAACCCTTTATATACATTATTTCATTTAATGCTTACAACAACCAGCAAGAAAGGTACTATATATAATTCCTCTCTATTTAACAGATGAAGACCTCTAGCTTCAGAGAGGTTAACTAATTTGCCACTCTTGATTTCATTCCAAATCTGACTCACTGAACAGTAGGCTACACTGCCTCTAGGAGGTTGGATATCCATTTAGATAGTTATACAAAAGTCTTATCCACTAGTAAATAAATTCCACCAAGACAGAAATACCAGTGTCCACAGAAACACTTGAACATAATTACATACTAGGCCTCCAATAAAGTTTTTGAAGGAGTAAAATGAATGAAGAAATGGATGGATAAGGGAAAGGAAAATAAAAGTATGATTTGAAGCCTACAGAGTTTGGGTGTGGTGAATGGTGATGCATTTGTCCATAAGAGTTTTGTAAGATTTTATAATGAATTATAAGAAGGTAAAATCTGGACTTCCAGCAAGATAAAGGAGTTGTCCGTATAGCAATAAAATCTGACAGTACCAGTTGTAGTAAAAGAAAAGTTTGGTGATCTAATAAGTATTATAGAATAAGCACCTACATAGGAAAACTCAATGATTTAATACTTTTTGCAAGTTAAAAACCTGGAATAGTTATATAATCTCACCATTTTAGAGACTTTACAGATCTTTGATTCTGCTTCTCAGTTTCAACACAAAGAAATGGAGCCTCACAAGAAAGGGGAGCAGCTTGACAAGAACCTAGTATAAAGGAACCATGGACATGGACAACAGGTGGGATTGACTTTGGGGGCAATGGGTAGGTGGGGAGGGGGACAGAGGGGAGCAAAAAAGGGGATGAATGTAATACAACAACAATAAAATTTAAAAAAAAAAAAGAAATGGAGCCTCAAAGATGCTGACCATACTATCAAAGGTCACACAGATGGCTTACAGTTAAGAAAAATCCAATAGATTCATTCCCCCATTCAATGCTCATTTCTCTACTATACAGTCTTTATATGTATCCAGTCACAGATGATCTTACTCTTGTTATGAGATGACTAAAAGGGGATTTCTGCAAATAAGATTAATATCTTCACAGTTCTCTGGAGAGATGAATGGAAAAAGCCTATTAGAGAAAAGAAGAGCAAATAAGAAGGAGTCTGGGGAGAATCAAGAGAAAGCTGAAAACACATTTCCATCCTATTAGCCTTCCTGACAGTTTCAATGAAAGCAACATTTTCATAGTATTTAAAAAAGAAGCTAAGAAATTCTCTTTGGCCTGAGTTGGTTCTAATTTGGAATATTTTTCTACAACAATCCTAGTCATTTGGCCATATTACTGGACTTTATTTTGCCCAACCCATACTACCTAACTTGTTTGATCTATCCCAGTGATACCGTGCACTGATAATATTTACAGCTGGGGACCAGTATTAAGTACTATGTTTAGTTTCTTTGATTTTTTTCCTACAACTTTGCAAATTAAGTGTGATTATCACTTTTGTTTAATAGATGGAGTAACAAAAAAGCTCAGTATAAATAAGAAATTTGTCTAAGACAGCATCATGAATAAAATACAGAGCCAGAAAAATAAAAAAAGACCTAGGTCTTGGTAATGCCAGTCTTTGCTCTTCCCACAATGCAGAAAAACTGACTGAGGTGAACCAGCACTTACTACAAACCAGTCTGTATTCTGGTTAGCTGCATAGGAGGAGTGTCCTTCTGGGGTGTCCAGAATAATCAATGGTTAGAAAATTACTCATTGGTGAATAAGGGAGGGATAAAAAAAGCAGACGATAATCAGAAAATAATAATTATTATGAAAAATAATAAGTAAATTGTGCCAGACACTACTCCACAGACATGAAGTATATCCTTGTTTAATTTCTGACAACACTAGGAAATATTTCTGTTATGGATGAGGAATGGGAGGGAAGCCTTTAAACTTAGGTAATCTACTCAAAGTCACACAGCTAGGAAGCAATGAAAAGTCTTTTTTCAGAGACCACTTTCTTAACTGAGGGGCTAAAAATTACCTGAAATGGAAAGAAACAGAGAAACAGAAGAAAACGCCAGGTAACTGGAAATTTAACAGGACAAAGTGAATATCACATTAAACTTTGCAGGTTTTACTTAAAAAGTAATAATTGCTTTTAAAGACAAACCAAAAAGATCTCTCAGCTATCTTCTGAAGTTCTATAAAGATTTTTTTATTCCAGATATAAGTAAGAAATTGTGTTTGTTCTGCAATACAGTTTGTTTGGTATGAAATTGAGCAGTGCAATTATGTTTACTATTAATGACTAGAAAACCAATTGCTGTGTGATTCACCATAAATGATAATGAACATGAAAAATGTATGACCATTATTCAGTCTCCAAAGCCAAATTATGTTAAGAACAAAAGTAAGATACTGGATCCTGGGAGAGAGAAATCATGACAAATCAGTTTCTGACCTGCATAAAGAACACAAGGAACTTCCCACACCCTCCTTGAGTTCATGGGTGACCTAAAGCCTTTGTTCAAAAAAAGAAGTTTCATGGGTTACTAAATAAATTTAGCTAAAATTATAAATACCCTACTCTCTATTTTGACCTCTCTTCCCAAGTTAAAAATCTCATCATGAATAATCAGGTGTTTAAGAAGTACCATCAGACACATGAGCTCCATGGACTCTGAGGAGAGACAGACCAGGTTTGATTTTGGCCTCATTACTTACCAGCTGCTTGTAACCTTGGATGATACAGTAGGAACTCTGATAATGCCCAGTATCCATTCTCATCATTTTGTATGATAGAATTTTCTGTTAGACACATTGCTACCAGAATACAGAGTACACTCCCTAGCCTTCCTTGCAGCTAATTCTGTTATTGTGTCCCATATGACTAATACTGTCCAGTTTGAGTGACAATGTTTATGAGCAATCTCTGAGAGCTTTCCTGAAAAGAAGGCTGGTATACAAGTATATTTTGCCTCTTATTTTTCACCCTTTCCTCAATCCTATTGCCTTAAAACATGGTCACACCTAATGAATGACAGAATGGGGAAATAATAGGAGTTTCCAGTCTGAAAACTTGTATCTGAGCTACAATATACCATGTGAACCCTGGACAAACACCTCTGCACATTTACACAGTAGAAAAATACCCTTCTGACTTGACTATTATTTGAAGGTTTTTCTCGTATTTGCATTCAAACCTAATCTGAACTAATGTAGACAAGTTGTTTAAAATGAGAAAATAGCACATACAATATGTAGCTCAGAGGTTAATTTTAAGGATTAAATGAGAAAATGCATGTAAATATAAGACCCAAATAATAAGTATTAAGGATGTGTCATTATTAATGTTATCCTAGCATTTTTTTTTTTTTTTTTTTTTTTTTTTTGCCTAATGAAGACAATTTTCTTGTCTCAGGCCTAGTCTAGGAATTAGTATATTTGAGGTATTTCCTCAAGTTAAACATTATAAGAAAAGGTATAAGTGGTCTCTTAGGGTCACTATGGTCCTCATGCTAAAGGCCATTTCTTTACATAAGAGACCATTTTGCATAGGGAATAAAGGATTGGGATCTAGACTGCCCAGAAGGTAAGGATACTGGGTTTTCTTTCCAACTCATCTTTTCCAGTATTCATTATCAGTCAGTAACTGTTTTTGCTAGTGAGAACATTACCATACTACATGGCCTTGTCCAGTTTCAAGAATTCAGTCTATTTTAAATTAGTTTTATTTTAGAGTTATCACTTCCTTTCACCTTAGGCTCATCAGTAAGTTATTTTCAAATCATAACAGAAAAAAAATTACAACTGGGGAGGGTTCTGAATATGTGTGTTGGCTTTCTTATCTTGTTATTAAGTAATTTGGAATATAACATTTCTCTCTACTTACCACAGAGATAGAATATGATAAGTACAAAATGAATAGTGCTGGATCCTGAGAGAGAAATTGCTGAGAATTACACAAGCCAAGGAAATTGGCGTTGAAGAGATGGAATTTGAAAGGACAGAATATAGATTAATAAAAACATTATTGTTTGATACCTTGTTAAGTAATTGTTGCCTTTTCCGAAAATATACACATGCTTCATGTCCAAGGTAATAAAAGATTCAGATTCCTAGGCCACCTATAAGAAAATGGTCCAAACCTTGATACAAGAATTAACAGAAACTACTCCAAATGAGTAATAATTAGAGAATATGAACCAAAAACAAACAAAGCAAAACAAAAATACAAAGTGAAGTAAAATTTGTCTTGGAGGTATGATTTAGGAAAGAGTGTTGAAATATACAAGAGTTTTAAAAGTTAAAGTTGAAAAACGGAGGTTCCTGATACAGAGCTCAAGTTAAAAATGTCAAATTTTCACCACTATATTCTTATATTTATTTTTATATAAAAATTATTGAAGATAATTTATTTGTTTTGGAAACCTACTTCCTGCCTTTGCATTATACTTTTCCTGGGAAACAGATGTAAAAACAGCTCACTGTCACTTGCAGAAACTAGACTATGATTTCAATGGGATGGAGGCTCTTAGGCATCCCCTCTGTCTGAGTCCTTGCACTGTGTGTCATTTGACAGTGGGGAGGCCTGGTGGAGGGAAGAAGTGAGAAGAAGGAGCTGGAGTGTGGAGGAGACAGATGGCACTGGGTGGGTTCTGAGTGAATGAAGTGGAGGTAAACTGCTTGTCACATCCTTCTGATCACACACTCAGTGGCTTCAGGATAAGTTATCACTGCCCTTCAAAGTTCTCATTAGCTCAGCAATGTCAGGTGAAGAGGTTTCAGACCTTCCTGCTGATGCCCAGGGGAGGACTTGACCTGAGCTAAGACACATTCAGGGGTCAGGTTCGAAGACTGGGGTGGTCAGAAGTGCTGATATTTGGATCTGAGTTGATGCAGACACAGCAAGCAGACGGTGAGATCGGAAGAGATTGTAAATCCAAAATCAGAAACACAGACAGGGAAGAACGAGTTTCTTAGCTGTGATCAGCATCAGAAAAAAGTCATGAAATTTGTTCCAGAGAGCAATGGAATAAAGCAGAAAAAGTAATCTTAAAAATCTGAAGACCTGGGTTCCATCATGCACCGCATAGTGATCATGAACAAGTCATTTCATTTTTAAGCATCATTTTTTTTTTTACCAAGTTCTTTACTTCTCTAAGCCAGAATGTCTTCATCAGCAAAATGGATAACAGAATTTTCTCATTGGAACGTTTTAAGAATTAAAGAGTGAAATCAGAGAACTTAAATGCACAACCCGTGGACATGAACTGGGTTGGAGGCGTGACTTCAGGCAGGAACTGAGGTCTTGCCAGGAGGGGAGCAAAGGATAAAGAATTTGAAACAGCTGTAACAGCATAATCAATAAAATATACTTAAAAGTAAATGAAATAACATATAAAAAACATCAAGTAGTAAATATTTAATATATGTCCACTGTTGTTCCTGTTATCATTCTTATTATTTTTATCTCATAGGGATTCTGTGCAGACCAATCAGATGCAATAATATGTGTAAGCCTGGAGACTGGCTACACTGGTTCTCAGACCCTAAGATTTGCCACCTGACCTATTTTTCACCCTTGTTCTCACTCACTTGATGTCTCAGTAAACATCAATCTCAAACCATGTAATAAGCTGCTGACAGCCCCAGACACTGATGTCACCAGCAGTAAATTGTCTGAACAGGCAAGATGGCAATAATTCAGGGAGATGAAAGTGACAGAAACATCTTGGGCCACAAGGGTTACCATGGCTGCCACACCAGTAACATGCCCCATAATTGCCCAGTTGAGATCAAATCCAGTGTGGTCAAGGCAAACTCTCACAATTTCAAGTAAAATAAAATATATGAACACACAGACACAGATGCAGAAAAGAATGTACAGAAATATACCTCAAATTTGATAGTGATCATTATATTTGGCCAGAAGGACAGGTTTTATTTTATTCTTTGTCTTTTCCTGATTTCCAAACTTTCTGCACAGGTATCAATAATATAACTGGAAAAGGTAGAAAACACAACAATTAAAGGCTGAGGTCCCTGTCAGTAGACTCTGATGACATGAAGGGAAGGGACATAGACCATATTATAGGGGTAAGGGAGAATAGGGAATTTGAAGCTACATCCAACGTAAATTTTTATTCTTGCATTCCTTCTTTGTGTTTCCATAGTCACTTACCTCCCTATGCTGAATCTATATCACCAAATTATTGTAAAACTATCTTGCAATTAATTTTCTCACTTCTAAGCTCTCCTTGAGGCTGAAACTTCCAAACAGTTAGATCTCATCCTGCTGCAAACACCATCTTTGCCAGTCAACCTCCCGTTCAATCTCTTATAATGATGTTCTGTCACATCAGATATCACTCAACACTTGTCCACTGTTCAATATCTTAACTATTTCTTTGCTGTTATTTTCTTCCCCACTACTCTTTCTCACTAACACTCAATGAAGTCTCTCTGTTTTGGTTAAACTGAGGTTGTCAAAGTATGGTTCCTGGACCAACAATGTCAGTATCACCTGGGAACTTGAAATGCCATTCTCTGGTATTCCGCAGAATCAGAACATTGTTTTTATCAAGGCGTCCAGGTGCTTCTGATAACATGGCTAAAGGTTGAGAGGTAAATTTTAAGCCTTGAGCTCAACAGGCCTGCAGGCCCTCTTCCAACCTTGCTCATCCTCACCTAATCACCTTATAGTATTGTACTTTACATGGTCTGGGGGCTTGGTAATAAATCAGCTCAGGTAGGATAAACTACATTTTCCAGAATTTCCTTACCTGTAGGTTTCCGGTCAGGCTGGGCCACATGAAACTTGCATTCAAGATTAAGAGAATGGAAGTGAAGCAGCAGCCATTTTGTAGCTCACACCTGTCCTCAATCATCTACTGATTCACTTCAAGGGGAGAGGCAGCCGCTGGTTCTGCAATTGCTCTGTCTTCCCCTCAATCCTCCTTCACCTTTTCTAATTCCTGGGCTAAATGGGCATTTAGGTCACACCATCAGGGTTAGGGGAAGTGAGAACCACTTTATGACTTTCAAATCGTCTGCTCTCCCTACCTTATACCCATCTTCTCCTCCTTAGTGTATGTTCTGTGAATGCTTATCTCCTTCATCAAATGCAAAGACAACAGACTTATATCATGAGTGTGAAACAGGTGTCTCTTTTCCTGCAGGAAAGGTAAAGGATAGAAGCATAGGGAAAGGTTTCCTTGATCCCCACCACAATTCCTCAATTCCTCACCTATGCTCTTGCACTCTCATGGAAACTCGGTTCAAAGCTGAACTCCAGGAAGTCTTCCAGGTTAACCCTGTTCCAATTACTTTCTTTCTTTCTTTCTTTCGTTTTTTCCTAATTCAAAAGATCTTTTCCCCTTTGCATTCTCTCCAGTAATCATTCACAAGCCATTTCACGTATCCTTGTTATGTCTCCACATCCAGATTATGAGCCACAAGACTAGCAATCACTTGTTCTTTTTCCCCCTCCATTGCCACCCCAGCACCCAATAAGGCAAATTCTATTTAATTTTTTAATGTTACTTTCTCTTACTAGGCTTCATATCATTCCTAGATATTCTTCATCATGCTCCACATTTTATATCTAGGCTGATAACATTCAAATATATGAGATCTGTCCCAAAAGTATGGAGCCAGTGTCAACATAGGTAAAACAGTTTGCGTGGCCAATGCTCTGAAAGCAGACCTTGTATATCTCCTATCCTGACCTCTTTCCTGAGCTTCAAGCTATATTTCCAATTGCCTACTGGGCATCTCCATGTGGATATCCTTCCTATCACATTTTCATCCGACAAGACTAAACCTGAATTTATTCAGCCAAACCTACCAACCTAAGAGAATTCAACCTAAGAGAATTGCACCTCCATCCCAGTTGGCCAAACTCAAACTATTACTTTGGTGTTGTTCAAGATGACTTATACTTTCACCCTAAATTCAATCCTATTACTGAATCATTTAAATTATTCTTCTATTACTCTATCCACACCTTTCCTTATATCAGGTATAATGTGCTTACTAGTTAAAACAACACTGCAGAAACAGGCTCAGGAAGATTTAATTTCCAATTTTACGGATGATGATTTACTAAGCCTCAGTTCCCTTATTTGTAAAATGGAAAAATAATGGCATTTATCTCAAATTATTGCTATGTTTATTAACGCAGACAATTCTTAGGAAGCCATATACAGTCCCTGTCACATGGCAAATAATAAATATCAGCTACTATGATTCCTTCTGCTGTTACTCTAAGCCAGGTTACTTATCTCTTTCTTTGATTATATCATAGTCCAATAATTTGTTCCCTTGCCTCTACACTGTACTTTCTTCTCTTCCTTGATTATAGATGTAGACTTTATAAAATGTCATAATCAATTTTCAAAATACCACTAATTAGTCCCTCAAACTCCACATAGATTTTACAATGGTATTTTAAGTATATTAATGTTTCAGATGGGATAAACTTGATTAACACATTCACATAGTCTGAGTGCCAAGAGTTTGTGGGTTTGGCATGAATCCCCAATTCTCACTTTTAGAATTTAAAGTAAGAGGGGCACCAGTGCACGCAGACTTCCACTCAGATTGGAATGTCCTAGGACTACAATAAGAAGATTCACCATATCCTTGTGAAGAGATACTCTTTCCCATAGCAATAAATGATTCTGACAGAGACAGACAGACTTAACAGCTGCATAGCAGATGGCTTTCAGTCATGTTTTAGGTAACTGTTTCAATTGAATATTTTAAAATTTGATGATATTCTGTCAATTTTCCCTTTTAATTATGAAAGTATAGAGAAATTAAAAAGATTTAATATTCATTAAATGAGTATCCATAATATAGTTTTTACTTTCTATCACCGAAAAATCCCATGTCGTCTTATAGCAACATAGCACTTTATTTGTACCTCTAATGAGTTCTGGGCTATGTTAGAATGATGTGAGGTCTGTCCCAAAAGTATTGGCCACACAAACTGTTTTAATTATATTGACATTGGCTCTATGCTTTCGGGACAGACCTTGTGTCTATGTACAGCCCATCTTCCCCACTAGACTGTGAGTGACTTGAAGGGAATTCTACATCTATCTGATCCATCCTCGTATTCCAACACCTTGCACACTCTCTTGCCTACAGTATGTACTCACTGAATACTGAATTGATGAACAACCAGATGAATAAATATGCCATTGAAACTCTTATAATTAAGCCATACTTTATAATGAAGTGAACTTTCATAATTAATCCATACTTTATAATGAAGACAAGTCACTATATAAAGGTAATTTGTCTAAAACTGTTATTTATAATGCCAAGTCTCCTCATTGTTTATCATATATTTTATATATTAAGTTTAGTTAATTTAATATAATTCAAGAATGTGACAGATTGAGCATCTGTTACTATCCATTCATTGACTGCAGAGGTGCTGAGATACAAAGAAGAATGAGACATGTTCCTGTGGCCAGTTTCATTTTTTGTTCTTTTTCCAATGTGATTTACTGGCACTCTTTCCACATAGTGGTAGGGTCTATGTCCCCTCACATGAATTGGAGTGGGATATTTTTTTTTACTGCTGTTTCTAATAGAACATAGTAGAAGTGATGTGACCTTGGAGTCTAGGTCACATACAGGACTCAGCTCCTGTCTTGCTCTCTCAATCAGGATACTTCCCAGCTTAGAAGCCAGCCACCATGTAATAAGGAAGCCCAATCTACTCCATACGGAGAGTAGGTCTATATGAAGAGGGATTCAGGCTCTCCAGTGAAGGCACAGAATCAACCACCAGATATTGAGTGACAAGACTTTATTTTCTCAACCTTGGTACCATTGACAATTTGGGAAGCATAATTATTCTGGGTTGAAGAGGCTTCTGTGTATTGTAGAATATGACGCAGTATCCCTGGCTAGAAGCTAATAGCCCATCCCCCCCGCCAAAGTATGACAATCAAAAATGATTCTAGATATTGCCCATATATACTGAGGATAAAGGAAAAATCACTCCCAGTTGAAAAACATTGCTTTAGATGATCCCAGCACCCAGCCTTTTAGTTGATCCAGCTACCTTCCTGTGGAGAAGAAATGAACTGTCCTCATCAAGCCCTGCTTAAATTGGAGATGTGTGAGCAGAATAGATATATTGCTGTTATTATAAGCTACTAAGTTTGGGATGATTTGGTGCAAAACATTAGGTAATAGGAAGAGTCCCTGACTTCAAGGAACTGTTTTTCCTTTCTAGGGTAGAAAGCAGGTACATAACCAAATAATCACCATTCTACAAAATAAGTTTATAGAATCTACTATAAACTTTGATTGGAATAGATGTATGTGTATAAGAGAGATTATATGTGTATACACAGAGTGGCAGCTCTCTGATACTGAAGTCTCTGTCTGTAGTCACACAAAGCTATTAGAACATTTTTGTTAACCTTATTTTAATACATAAAATTATATTATCTTCCTAATTTGCTTGTGCACTTTCAATTGGAAGTGGTGAATGCCAGATTCTTAAATAACTCCATATCATTAAGGTCATCACAGTAATACATAGTTTATTTTCCTATATACTATAGTAGATGACTCAGTCCAAGATTATTTGGATCAATTGTGAGACAATGTTCTGAACAGAGTTATGGCAGGGTCATGTTTAGTCTGCCTAGCACTTATAACTTATCTTCAGATATCAAGGAAAAAGACTAGGTATAAACTGTGGATATGGTGTAGCTCAATAAAAAATTTATATGCTAAATTTAGAAATTTTTTAAGAATTTAAAATTTAAAAAAACATTTATATATGTATATACACACATATAATTAAATACAACATGACATTATATACATATATACACACACACATATATGAAATTTATGATTTTACATAATTATAATGAGTAATGTGAGCTCCAGATTGAAAGTTGTATCTCATTTATCATACTGGCAACAGCTACTTATTGAAAGTTTACTCTTGGGCTCCGCAGAGAACATGCTGTGAAGTTAATCCTCACCACAGCCCAGCAACTACAGTTCAGAGAGGTTAAATGACTTACCCAAAAAACTCCAGAAGGCTTATCTCTCTGACTCCGAAGCCTATTGTCTTTCTACAACACCTGCTCCCTTTATCTTTGTGTCCTCACTAGTAAACATGGTGTGTAGTTCATAGATAGTCAAACAAGTTTGTAGTTGTTGATTAAAAATAGCAGGCTAACAGCTGTCACGAAAGAGGGGTTTAGAGGGATTGAGGGGAAAAAAAAACAAAAAAAAGAGAGATAGAGAAAAACTCATGGACATGCATAACAGTGTGGCGATTGTTGGGGAAATGGGTTAAGGAGGATATGGGGGGATAAATGGTGATGCACAGAGACTTAACTTGGGGTTGTGAATGCACAATACACTGTACAAATGATGTGTTATAGAATTGTGCTCCTGAAACCTGTATAATTTTGTTAACTAGTATCACCCCAATAAATTCAATAAAAAGGAAAAGAAAAAAAGAGATTTAACTCTTCATACAAAAAAAAAATAGCTTTGAATCACAAACGCAACAGCTCTGTATAGAAAAGAGACAATATAGTCTATTAAATGCATCATTGTGATGGTAAATCCATGTTTGTTGATTGCCACGCAACAGAGGAATTACCAAATAAGTAATTACTCTAGATGCTAAGCCAAATGAATTGGCTTGACTCTGTGCAGTATAACTGATTGCCTAGCAGTCAGCCATTCAATGTCAAAACTCATCTCCTACATAGAAACAGTCTTAAAGGGCCTGCTCTACTGAGTTATTATTTTACTGTTGTTTGAAGGGAATGCTATTTCAGAAAGGAGAAAAAGAAATCAGCATAAGCTTTTCTTCATAAGGAAAGTGATAATCTGGTTAAGAGAGGCTGAATCTGATGAATGCATGAATTAAATATGTTTCATAAATAAGGCTAACTAATAAAATGAATAGCAATTGGATTGTGGCTTATTATTAACATAGGGTAGTACCCACAAAAGGGGAATAAATACATGAATAAATGATAAATAAATCAGAAAATTAATAGCCCTAACTAGTCAAAGACATTGTCAAGTCTTTGACAATCCAATAATATAATTGTGAAATGAATTAGGGGAATATGTTTGCAACATAGACCAGTTGCAAACAATGGCTACTAATATGACAAATTGGTTGATAACTGGCTATTTGAATTAAGCCTTCTTGTTTTCTCTGAGTGGCTTCTTGTTTCACATGGATTGCTACACATGTTAGATTTAGACTTAAAAACCATGCTGTGTATGTATGCACATGTGAAGAATAGAGAGAGAGAAAAGCAAAGAGGGAGAAAAAGAGGAGGGAAAGAAGGAAGGAGGGTAAGGGTTGGGGGCAGAAAGAGAGAGAGAGAGAGGTACTAGCCTGAGAAGTGCTTCTGCCAGATCCTTTCTCAATCTTTCAGAACCTTAAACTTTTTCAGGTAGCTTATGGCCCTGATCTCATCGTTTGAAGCTACACAAACCAGAATCTTTTCACCTGAGCAAGAAGCAGCACCTAAACCTCTTCACCCTTGCTGAAATAGCCTGAAATAGAAAAAGGTGAGGAAGCAAGACAGGCTTAATAGTTCTCAGTTGGGGGAAGGGGAGTTACAGGGTGCGTTTGGAAATGTGTGGGAGCTTCGGAGTTGTCAGATTGACAGTGAGCATCAAAAGCATTTAACAAATGGGAGTCAGGAAAGGAAAACCTCCTGCAACATACAGGACAGCTTTCCAAAAGGAAGAATTTTCCTGCCTCAAATAGTATTTCTTTGAGAAATATTTAACCACTTCTCTTTTGGAACTTCACAGGCCCACTTGTTCAATATCAGCAAAGAAAACCAACTCTACCCATAATTACATATAGGAAATGCACCGGGATTTGGCTGAAAGAAAAACTTCTGATCTGAGGCAAAGAAAATCCCTTATGGCCACTTCCAAAAATAACCTCTAAATTCTTCTCAACTTTAGGGACAGCTCCTGAGTCACCACAGGCATAAACATTTCAAAGAAGAAAGCCAAGAAAAAACAAATGCTAAGATTCTGTTTAACCCCCAAACCACCCCTGCTCCAACGTCAGCTTGGTGGAACATGCCGTATATTAACAATGGGAACCAGCTCACTTGAAAGTGCTTGCCTTGCTCCTACCCTCAGTGCTAGGGAAGATTGTGCATTTCTGGAAGACAATGTTGTTCACTATGCACGTGGGCTCAGGATTTCAGCAGATGGTGACAGGACGGCTGTAAAAGAGGAAAGAGGTCTTGCAGATGATATCCTTACTGCTTTCTGTGTTTTCCTTTCTGGAGGGGGAAGGGAGGGAGTTGAAAGACAGCAAACTTCCAAATTATTTATTCTCATATGTTTTCTAAAGTCATCACTTAGTATCTTTCATCACATGTCACAGAGCAGAAATCAAGCAGAAAATGGAGAGAGGACAACAGGAAAAATTCCTTTAACATGTACAATTATAAATTCACATGGACTCTAATCCTGTTACCCTGTATTTTCTTTCTCCAGGTGAAGTAAGCTAATTACTGTAATGTTTTTCCCACAGGACATTTTTTTTCAATGTTGGGCAATTATTTTTGGTGCTTGACTTCCAGCTATATACATTTTGCTCATCATATGATTCTGAGATGCTACAAGTTGGTCATAATATTCTGATAATGGCTTGTGAGATGGGAGCTGCCTTCACTGGTAATCTCCTGTTAGACGACAACATCATCTCCCTTGGCAGTTTTATCCAAGGGAGAGAAGGTAGTTAGTGAAGCCACTCCTTTGTGCAGCTTCTGCAATGTGGGCACAGATTTCCCACCATAATGAGCAGTCACAGACATTAATTGGGCTGCAGGTCTCTGAGTTGTCCAAGCCTACTTCTTTAGCTCCTATTGTCATTATAATGATGGCAAGTGGTAAATTCTCTGCAAACTCTTGGGAAGTCCATCCCCAAAGATTGCTATCTGCCCCCTTTTCAAATGCTGGTTTTGGGTGAGCATATCCTCAGAGTACTTCCTCTGCCTGCATTTTGATATCAGAAAGGGGAGAAAATGATAAAGGCCCTTGAGTAGGATTGATACCTTTAATTATTACCCATGATTCATTCACATATTCATCTGTCCATCCATCAATTTAGTAGATACAGGAGCCAACCTTAGTTTGGTTGCCAAATACAAGGCAAATGAGATCAATTGTGGTCCTGAAGCTCTAGGAGAGGAGGTCAAATAAGTATGTTACTGTGAAAATGCTATTTCTGCCTAGAGGTCGGGATCAGAAAAGCTCATAGAGTACGTCATGGTTAAACAGTCCCAAAGGGTAACTAGATATGACTCTACCGGGAGGCAAAGAGAGGAGAAGCACACCATAGAGAAGATGGAGCCCATGCAAAGGCTCAGTGACATGAGAGAACACTCCCAAGCACCAGGTAGATAGGAAAACTGAGGCTTCCAGTACAGGTAGAGTATGACAGTCATGAATGTGGGGATAGAAAGGCCAGAAGAATTGGGACTTAACCAGAAGTTAGTTAAGAACCAGCATAGTAGGGGGAGTGGGTGGGAGGGCAGGGGAGGGGGCTAAGGGGAATAAAAAGAGGATGGATGTAATACAACAACAATAAAATTAAATTTATATATATATATATATATATATATATATATATATATATATATATTAAAAACAGCATCACAAACTACCACTCTGGTACAAGTCACTCAGCTGCTTTAGTCTAGGGCACTTAGGTTCAGAATGGGGAACTGTGGTGCAATGAAACAGACTTTACTTTCTTCACAATTAGCTGTGGCTCTCTCTGCATTATGATGTGGCACAATGTGAAGGAAGCTACTGTCTGATTTAACAACAGGCTTAGCTTCCTCAAGCAACTAGGGAATACAGCCAGGAATTTAAGTGGCTCCTTATGGAAGAAATTTGTTGCTTTGGCTACCCAGCACCTAATCCCCTACTTTTGTGGAATTATCACCACATATTTTCTTTGCAGAATCACCCTATGCCTACTTTCAGTCCATTCTACAGGAGGTGAAGTCTGTTGCTCAGCTTGGGGCATCAGCACACCAAATCACCCTAGTCACAGTGGCTGGGCCTGAGATAGGCTCCTACCCAAGCTGCTCCAAACATACACCCAGGGACTTATTCAAGAGCTGCCAGGAATATTTGTTCTTTTGTTTGTTTGCCACTGGATGCAAACATGGAAACATTTAAGGCCTGTAGTTTCTGCAAGGTATGTTGCTAACTTTAGGGAATTTGAGAAAAAACTCAACACAGTAAAAAGCAGAGTCAGGAAATGGGGAAAAACTAAGTCTCCCAAAAATATTTTGAGCCTCTTGGATCAGCCCACAGTTGAATCCTGGACTGCCTAGAAATGTATGTCCAAAAAACGAATGCTTTCCATTTTATTAAAGCCAGTGTATGTTGAATTTCCTGTCATTTGATATGGAAAAAAAATATCCTTAGTGATATAATGCTAAAATTCTTCATCAACTATCTCTTTAAAAATGTAGTGCCTTGAGGGATAGAACATACTGAACAGGTGAGGAATAATGTAACAAGAGCCATAAAACCTGTTTTTCAGGTCTGGCTTTGCTACTTAGTAGCTATATAGTTGGGGGCAAATTACTTCATCTTTCTGAGTTTCAAATTCTCCACATCTAAAATACGGATAATAATTCTAACCTTCTCCCCATACTGCAGCCTTGCAATAAAAATAAAATAAAGTTATAGCAGAGTAACTTGTCAAATCTAGAGTGTTAAATGAATGAAATAGCTATTAAAGTATTCATATTTTTTTAGTAAGCCCTTAAAGATGTTAGTTTCACATTAGAAATCAGTCTCATGTTCTCCTGTTGTCTAATAGGTCTAAGGATGTTGACATCAAACTAGCACCTACCATAAATCTTTAGGTTCCTAAAAGCTAAATGAAAATCATCATTTCCTCAGTTCAGGAGCCTGTTAAGCTTAAAATCGTACTGTGCCCATGGTAACATGGTACCTATTAACTGGCATTATGTTGGTAGTCAGTTGGTTCAAGAGAGAGAATGTGAGAAAGCTATGTCTAGTGTCTATTTAGATCCTTAAAAGATCCAAAAATATCAACTAATAAAAAATAAAATAAAACAAACCTAATTGAATTTCCCTTTTAGATTGTTAACCACATTTTCATATTTTTTAACCTGGTTGCTGTGGTGACCTGTCCTAGAGTGACAAAGTTTTGTTTGGATACTAAATATATTCTATAACAAAAGTTTTGCTTGAATACTAAATATATTCTATGTCACTAAGGACTGCCAAAATCCCCTACTCAGTCACCCATTCTCTTTCTCAACAATCTGAAAAGCAGGTTTTATGGACCCCGTTCTTACCAAAAGGGGACATTTGAACACAGGGATATATAGAGAGGGAAAACAGCCTGAAGTCCTGGGAAGAATGCTATATACAAGCAATGGAATGTCAGAGGCTACCAGAACTAGGTGCAAGGCATAGAATACATTCACTATCACAAACTCAGAAGGAACCAATCATGCCAACAGTTTGATTTTGGACTCCTAGCTTCCAGAACTGTGTGACAATACATTTCTGTTGTTTAAGCTATCTAGTTTTGTAGTACTTTGTTATGGCAGCCCCAGGAAAATAATCTAGTCTTCCTCGCTGATGAATGGGTTACAATATTGGATTCTTACAGTCACACAGAAGGACTTCTCAGATTATCATGATTTAGATATTAAAGGTGGGGGTGAAAAACTTAGTAACATTCAGAGAGATGAATCTCTCTTTGTTGTATTCAGGGGGCAGTATTCCAGCTCTACTATTATATCCCAGGAGTTAGTTTTGTGACCCTGCTAGAATTAAACTATTTTATAACATGTAATATAATATAATACAATAGAAACTCCTTGGTCAGTTTCACTATTTCCATAGTTCCTCAAAAGCTATTGGCATGTAATATTAAATAAACATCCTATGATTTATGCCTATTTCAGGGCCTTTCGATATTTAGGGTTTCCGAAAGTATCCAGTTCCTCTGATTCCAAACGTGGCCAAAAGTGCCTGCTTCCTAAAGATCTAGGCAAGGAAAATAATTTCCTTACAACCTTGGAAGGGTGTTGTTAAGAACAGGATGAGGTTGTTCATAGTGTTCAGTGACCTAGAGATAAGTATTGAGCATATTCTTCTGAAGCCTGCTTTTTCATTTGGCAATATATCATGAACTTTTCTGTGTCAATAAATATTCCTCTGCAACATGATTTTTAATAACTACAGGGATTCCATTGTCAGGAAGTACGTTCCATAATTCACATAACTAATCCTCTATTCCTGAGATAAGTCAATGAAAAAAATCAAGATAGTGAGTCAAGTCCAGAGGTGTGTATGTCCTAAAGATCAGCTCTGTGATCATCTGTTTCATATTCCTCTATAAATCTATTTATGGTGCTTTCTTTGTCTGAGTGCCTCTTGGAATCCCATTCTCCAGTCTTAGGGCATTTCTAGGGCATTAAATAAAAAGCTTCTGAATATATTATCCATCCATTGACTTAGAAAACAAATATTTATTTTGCACTTAACATGTCAGACCCTATTCTGGTGCCTGATGATAGAGCAATGAACAAGATAGATATGGCCCCTGCTTTTCCTGGACTTTAAAAATCTAAAGAGAGTACACAAATAAACAATATAAATTCAAATAGCTGCTATGAAGGAAGATAGGTGACGTGAAAGAAATTGAAGAGAAGAGAGTAATTTAGATGAAGAGAGAGGAAGTAGCATATTAACTGAGACCAGAAAAAGGAAGAGTTATCAAAAGCCAGGAAAAACATCCAATGTAGAAAAAACAGCTGGGGGATAGTATGACATATTCAAAAAATAAAAGTTGTGTACAGTAGCTGGATAGAGTGAAACAGTGAATGACAGAAAAGTTCAAGGAGTCAGAAAGTGCAGAATTTAGCAGATCTTCACAAGACATGACAAGGCAACAGGACTTCACCCCAAGTGCAGTGAGTACATGAACAGCTAGTTTGGAAGATTTTAATTTGTGAGTACTATATGTCAGCTCTATTTTAAGAAGACCCCTCTGGCTGCAGTCAGAAGGAAGCATAGGTTATAAAGAAGCATGAGAGAAAGCAAAATAGAGATCAGTTAGCAAGCTGCTGCTGTGGTCTAGTGAAGAGATATTTTGGTACCTTAGACTGAGTTGATGGCTATAGAAATAGAAATAACTAAATTGGTTCAAGACAAACTTTGATGATAGCATGAGTATGGATAGATGGATTAAAAGAAGAAATCAAGATGGCAACATTTTATCATAAAAATTTTCAAGCTTGCAGAAATTTTCAACAAATTGAGTAATGATTACCTATATTCTCACCACATAGATTGTACAATTAACATTTTACTATATACTTTATCATATAACCATCTATCTATCCTATTGCCCATGAATCAATCTGCTATTTCTTTTTTTTTATATATATGTTCCTAGAATGAAAGAAAAAAGTTGAGAACATCAAAACACTTCACCCCTGCTACAGTATGTACAGTATTAATTAGAATCAATACATGATTTGGGTTCCTCTATTTTTATAGAAAAATTTGTGTACAATGAAATGCAAGTCTTAAGTATACCTCTTAATGAGTTTTAAGAAATGCATACTCTTCTATAGCCCTAACCCAGGGTTTTAAAATGTGATGCTATTCTCAATTTCAGATATGTTTGTGTTCTGGATGCTGTGCAGGCCATTGTTGAATGTTCAGCAGCATCCTTGTCCTCTACACATACCCTCCTCCAGTTGTGACACTAATAATGTCTCCACACTTTGCTAAAAATAACCTTTGCTAAAAAGGCCCCAGTTGGAAGTCACTTCCCTAATTCCTATCATAATACAGAATATTACCATATCCAGAAAGCATATATATATATATACATGCTTTATATATATGTATGGATATATATATATATATATATATATATATATATATATATATATATGTAATCTTCCAAGCAAATCCATATCCCTCTCTCAGAGGTAACTAACATTCTCATTTTTTGCCACATGGACTTCTTTTGCTTGGTCTAGAACTTCATATAAGTGGAAATATAGTGTATGTGCTCTTTTATGAAAGGTTTTTTTCAATAAGCATAATGTTTCTGAGATTCATTCATGTTGCTATATATAGTAAGTTGGTTTCTTTTTATTGCTAAGCAGTATTCCATCATATCTGAATGTTTTTAGTCATTCAGGTGTAGGTGGACAACTGCACTTTACAATTAAATACATTATGTATAAATTTAACAAGCATCCTCATATAATTATTTTATGGACATGTTTTAATTTCTCTGGATAGGAACAGAACTGCTGAGTCATAGGATAGGTATGTTTCTATACTTTCTTATAAAGCAATCATTACATCTTAAATTCCCATCAACAATGTATGAGAGTCAATTGTTCTATATACTCATCAATACTTGGCGATGTCAATGATCCCAATTTTAGCCAGTTTTAGTTTAAATTTTTATTTACCTGATAACTAATGTTGAGTGTTTTCTCATGTGTTTATTGATCATTCATGTAGATTTTTTTTGTGAAGTATATGTATAAACTGTTTAAACATATACCTATCCTATGACTCAGCAGTCCTTTGATGCACATTTTAAAAAATATTTTATACAGTATAATTAATTTCATTAATAGTATCTTTTGACAAGAGTACTTAATTTTGATAAACTCAAATTTACCAATTATTTCCTTTTTTTTTTTTATTTTCTGTGTCCTGGCTGAGAAAATTTGCCTACCACAAAAATCTCAAAGGCATTCTCCTGCTTCTTCTCCTAGAATCTTTATTGTTTTACCCTTATGTTTAGGTCTAAGACTTTTGTCATTTTAAAAAATGTTTAATGATGTGAGGTATGGGTCAAAGTTAATTTTTTTCTATTCAGATATCCAATTGTTCTAGGGTAAATTGTCAAAAATTTTCCTTTTTTATAGTACAGTTATGGTGACTTTATGAAAATCAAATGATTATATCAGTATGGGTCTAATTCTGGACGCCCTATTCTATTTTACTTACCTATTTGTAAATCCATTTGCCAGAACTACACCTTCTTGATTACTGTAACTGCATACTAAATCTAAAAGCCAAGTTAAGTCCTCCAACTTTTTTCTTCATGATTGCTTTAGATATCTAAGTTCTTTTGCTTTTCCATATAAATATTAGAATCAGTCTATTTGTAGAATTCTTATTAAATGTACCCTTGACAATTATTCTTTTTGTAATTGACCTTATTCTTTTATGCAGTTAAGTATAGGAAATGCAATTGATTTTAGTATGTTGATCTTATATTCTGAGACATTGCTAAATTCATATGTCAGTTTTAGTGGATTTTTAAAGGTTCATTAGTCTCTTCTAACTTGACATATATGTTGTCTGTAAATGAAGACATGTCTACTTCATTTCTTACCTATGTGCTTTCTAATTTCTTATTTTTATTATTGTATCATCTAGATTTTCCATTAAAATGTTGATAAAAGTGGTGAGAGTAGATATCCTTAATTTGGTGGTGGTCTTGGGGGAAAGCATTCCATATTTCACCATTAAGAATGATGTTAACTGGTGGTTTTTCATAGACACCTTTATCAGAATAAGGAAATTCCTTCTATTCCTAGAGTGTGAGAGTTTTGTATTTTTAAATAATAAACAGGTATAAATGGTATCAAATATTTTTTTCTATCTACTGAAATCATCAAATGCTTTTCGTTCTTTTCATTAGCATAAACAATAAAATATACTGATAGATATTTTTCATGTTATAACTATACTATACTTTTACTAGAAATTGCTGTGAGAAATGCCTTGACATTTCTTTTTAACTAATTCATTATTGTTCTATTACATTTATCTCATTTTCCCTCACTGCTCCTCCCCAGCCCCACCCTTCCCATCCCTTCTCCCACAGTCAATACCACATGTTGGCCATGTCCATGGGTCATTTATACTAGTTCCTTGACTAAACTGTTCCCCTTCTTTGCCTCTTTCTCCCTCTCCATCCTTCTCTCTGCACACTGAAAGTCTGTTCCTTATTTCCATGCCTCTGGTTCTATTTTGCTTGTTTGTTTGTTTTGTACATTAGTCTTCTGGTTTGGGTGAGATCATGTTGTATTTGTCTTTCACTGAATGCTTATATCACTAAGCATAATACTCTCCAGTTCCATCTGTGTTGTGGAAAAGGTAGGAGTTCCTTCTTTCTTTCTGCTGTGTAGTATTCCATTGGGTAAATGTACCAAAGTTTTTTGATCCATTTGTCCACTGATGGGCACTTAGGCTGTTTCCAGCACTTGGCTACTGTAAATAAGGCTGCTACGAACATAGGGGTGCATAGATTCTTCTGAATTGGTGTTTCAGGATTCTTTGGGTATAATCCTAGCAGTGGAATCACAGGGTCAAAAAGCAGTTCCATTTTTAGTCTTATGAGGAAATTCCGTACTATTTTCCATAGTGGCTGCGCCAGTCTGCCTTCCCACCAATAATGCACCAGGGTTCCCTTTTCTCCACATCCTCACCAGCACTTGTTTGTTGATTTGATGATGACTATTCTGACAGGTGTGAGGTGGTATCTCATTGTGGTTTTAATTTGCATGCCTCAGACAGTTAGCATTCTTTCTTATGCACATGGGTCCTTTGAATATCCTCCTCAGAGAAGTATCTGTTCAGGTACTTTGCCCACTTTTTAATTGGGCTGTCTGTCTCCCTGGTGTTGAGTCATATAAGTTCTTTATATATTTTAGAGATCAAACCCTTGTCTGAGGTATTATTGGCAAATATGCTTTCTCACACATTTAGTTCCATTTTTATTTTGCCAATGTTTTCTTTACCTGAGTAGAAGCTTCACAGTTTGATGTAGACACATTTGTTTATTTGTTCCTTTATTTCCTTTGCCTTTGGAGAATTATCAATGAAAATATTGCTGCATGGGATGTCTGAAATTTTACTGCCTACGTTTTCCTCCAGGACTTACATGGTGGCATGGCTTATGTTTAAGTCCTTTATCCATCTTGAGTTTATTCTGGTGTATACTGTAAGTTGGTGGTCTAGCTTTATTTATTTATTTGTTTGTTTGTTTGCATGTCCCTGTCTAGTTCTCCCAACACCACTTTTTGAAGAAACTGTTTTCACTCCATTTTATGTTCCTTCCTTCTTTGTCAAATATTAATTGACCATAGAGGCCTGGGTTTTTTCCTGGGCTCTCTATTCTGTTGTATTGATCTATATGTCTATTCTAATTTCAGTACCAGACTATTTTGATTACAGTGGCCTTTTAATATAGTTTAATATCCAGTATTGTAATTCCTCCTACTTTGTTCTTCTTTCTCAAGATCACTGTGACTACTTGTGGTCATTTTTGGCTCCACATAAATTTTTGAAGTATTTTTTTTAGATCTGTGAAATATATCAGTGGTATTTTAATTGGGATTGCATTAAATCTATATATTGCTTTGGGTATTATGGGCATTTTAATGATGTTAATTCTTCCCATACATGAGCATGGTATATGCATCCCTTTATTTATATCTTCCTTAATTTCTTTCTTTAGTGTTCTGTAGTTTTTCAAGTATAGGTCTTTTACCTCCTTGGTTAAGTTTATTCCTAACTACTTTATTTTTCTTGTTGTTATAGTAATTGAGAGTTGTTTTCTAGCTTCTATCTCTAAGGTTTCATTGTTGGTATACAAAAATAACCTTGATTTCTGGATATTGACTATATATCCAGCTATTTTGCTTAATTTGCTTATTAGGTTGAGTAGGTTTTGGGGGGAGTGTATTGGGTTTCTATGTACACTATCATGTCATCTGCAAGTAATGACAGTTTTACTTCCACCTTTACAATTTGGATGCTTTTGAGTCTTTTTTCTTGTCTAATCCCTATGTCTAGCCCTTCCAAAACAATGTTGAACAGAAGTGGAGAGAGTGGACACCTTGTCTTATTCCTGATCTTAGGGGAAAAGCTTTTAGTTTTTGCCTATTGAGTTGGCTACAGATTTCTCATATATGACCTTTATTATGTTGAGGTATGCTCCTTCTATTCCCACTTTGTTTAGTATTTTTATCATAAGTGGATATTGTACTTTGTCAGATGCTTTTTCAGCATCTATTGATATGATTATATGGTTTTTGTCTTTCAGTTTATGTATGTGGCATATTATATTTATTGATTTGCAAATATTATACCATCTTTGCATCCCTGGGATGAATCCCACATGATCATGGTGCATGATCTTTTTAATGTATTGCTGGACATGGTTGGCCAATATTTTGTTGAAAATTTTAGCATCTATGTCCATCAAATATATTGACCTGTAGTTTTCTTACTTTGTTGTGTCTTGATCTGGTTTATGATTAAGAATAATACTGGCCTCATAGAAAAAGTTTGGGAGTCTTCCCTCTTCTTGGATTTTTTGGGATAAGTTGAGAAGGATAGGAATTAGCTCTTCCCTAAATTTTTGGTAAAATTCACCTCTGTAGCCATCTGCCCTGGAGCTCTTAGGCACTGGGAGTTTTTTGATTGCTGCTTCAATTTCACTAGTTGTTATCAGTCTATTCAGGCTTTCTGCTTCTTCTTGATTCAGTTTTGGTAGATTAGCTGCTTCCAGAAATTTGCCCATTTCACCCAGGTTGTCAAATTTTTTGTCATATAGTTGTTTGTAGTAATTTCTTACAATCCTTTGTATTTCTGTGGTGTCAGTTGTGATTTCTCCTCTGTCATTTCTGATTTTGTTTATTTGGGTCCTTTCTCTTTTTTCTTGATGAGTCTGGTTAAAGGCTTGTCTATTTTGTTTATCTTTTCAAAGAACTAGCTCCTAGATTTATTGATCCCTTTGAATTGTACTTTTAGTCTATATCATCTAATTCTGCTCTGATCTTGATAATTTCTGTCCTTCTACTTGTTCTGGGCCTTTTTTGTTGCTGCTCTTCTAGTTCCTGTAGCTTCACATTTAGGATGTTTATATGAGCTTTTTCTAACATTTTTAGGTAGGCCTGTAATGCTATAAACATCCCCCTCTGAGAATTACCTTTTCTGTGCCCCTAGGTCTTGGGGTGTTGTGTATTTATTTTCATTTGTTTCCATAAACTTTTTGATTTCTTCTTTGATCTCATTGTTAACCCATTCACTACTTAATAGCATGTTGTTCAGTCTCCAGGAATTAGAATGTTTTTGGTTTTCTTCCGTGAGGTTGGTTTCTAGTTTCAAGCCATTGTAATCTGAGAAGATGCTTGGTATGACTTTAATTTTTTTGTATTTGTGAAGGCTTGTCTTGTGTCCTACTATGTGGTCTATGAGAATATTCCATATGCATTTGAAAAAAATACGTGTTTTGCTTCTTTGGGTGGAAAAGTTCTGTATATATCAGTTAAGTCCATTTCATCTAGAGTGTTGTTCAATGTTACAATATCTTTGGTGTTTTTTTGTTTGGAATATCTGTCCATTGTTAATAACAGGGTATTAAAATCCCCTAGTACTAGTGTGTTGCTGTTGATATCCTTCTTGAAATCCCCCAAGATTTTCCTTATATATTTCTGTCCTCCTATGTTGGGTGCATATATGTTGAACATCAAGGTTTATATCTTTTTGATGAATTGTTCCTTTAAGTAGTATGAAATGTCCTTCTTTGTCTCTTCTTATGGCCTTCATTATAAAATCTGTTTTGTCTGATATGTCTTGCTACCCAGCCTTTTATCTTTTCATGTCCATTTGCTTGAAATATATTTTGCCATTCCTTCACTTTCAGTCTGTGTTGATCTTTTGTTCTGAGGTGGGTCTCTTGTAGACCCATATATGTGGGTGATGTTTTCTTATCCATTCAGCTACCTTATGTCTTTTGATTGGTGTATTTAATTCATTTACATTTAAGGTTATTATTGACAGGTACTTATTCATTGACACTTTCCCCTTTGTATCTGTGTTTCTCTCTGCCTCTCTCTCTCTGTTTCTTCATCTTTTTAAAGCAGATCCTTTAGCATCTCTTAAAATGCTGGTTTGGTGGAGGTGCATGCTTTTAACCTTCTTTGGTCTGGGAAATCCTTATTTCACTTTCCATTTTGAATGAGAGCCTTGCTGGGTAGAGTATTCTTGGTTTCAGGCCTTCTGTTTTTCATTGCTTGAAATATTTTTTGCCATTCCCGTCTGGCTTGTAGTGTTTCTGTTGAGAAATCAGTTGATAACCTTATTGGAGGCTTCTTATATGTTATTATGTTTTTGTCTTCCTGTTTTTAGGATTCTCTCCTTGCCTTTGAAATTTGCCGTTTTAATTATGATGTGTCTTGGAGTGGACCTGTTTGGGTTCATCTTCTTTGGGACCCTCTGTGCTTTCTGAACTTAAGTGACAGTTTCACTCATCAAGTTAGGGCAATTTTCTGTCATTACTTTTATAAAGTTATATTAAACAGTTTTCCTATCCCTTGCTTCTCTTGTCCTTCTGGTAACCCATTAATATGGATATTATTGCATTTCATGTTGTCCTACAGCTCTCTTAAAACCTCTTCATCCTTATTCATTCTTTTTTCATTTTGTTGCACTGCCTGGGAATATTTTTCTATGTTGTTGTCCAGCTCACTGAGCTGATCTTCTGCTTCCTGTAGCCTGATTTTGATTCCTTCTACTGTATTCTTCAGTTAAGAAATTGTAGTTTTCATTTCCCCCTGACTCTTATTGATAGTTTCTATGTCCTTTTTAATGCTGGTATAATTCTCAGTAAGTTCCTTGTAGCTTCCCTGGAGTTATTCATAGTTCCCCTGGAGTTGTTTGTAGTTTTATTTGAGCTTGCTGAGCTTATTAAGCTTCTCTATCATCATTATTTTGAATTCCATGTCTGAGAGTTTGCTTGGTTCTCTTTCATTTAGCATTCTTTCTGGGGATTCCTCCTTTCTTTCAGGTGGTGGACTGTTTCTTTTTCTCCCCATTTTAGGTGACTCTTATTTGTTTTTGCTTCTTATATTGGGCTTTTTTGAGTTCCTGTCTCTGTGATGTGACCTTCTGTCTTGTAGAGATGCATGTTCTTTACTTCCTAAATCCACCTTTGGTGACATCAGGTCATTCCATAGCCTGGGCCTAGTTAGCCTGTTGGAGCCAACCAGAGATCCACTATCTTTGTGCTCTTCAGTTTTAAATCCAATTAATCTGTACTCAACTGTCAGGTGTATGTATGCTGGGCGGGACAGATTAGTTTAATTGTAATCCAATCTGTGATCAGTGGTCACCTTAAGGCACTGACCTCAGGGCAGGGCAAATTAATTCAGTGTTAATTCAATCAAACTGGGTCAATGGCTGGGCTGAGGCACAGCTGGGGTGGGCAAGTTAATTTAGTTTTAATCCAATCAATCTGTGATTAACCTCCAGCCTCAGGAACCACTGGGTGGGGCAGATTGATTCCAATGGGTAGGTTTATGACATCTCCTCAGGTAGACTCTGCTTGGCACAGCATAGTCCACCTGCGATGTGTGGGATGGGACCCTGTCAGCTGTTCCCTCATTTCTCTCCTCAAAGCCACCACTCCAAACTCTTCCCAACAATTTCTAGTCCACTCTGCCCTCCTGCGGCTGGAGCCTAGGGTGAGTGCCAATGTATTTTTGTGCATGGTCACTTTAATAATATTCTGTCTCTAGCTATCTCAGGCTAGCAAACCCTTCAGCTTTTTGCTTTTCACAGCTGGACACTGTTTTACTCTCAGCTGTGTTGCTATAGGCTGAGAATCCCAGCTAAGGGTTTAGGTTTAGAGCCCACATGTCTCAGGTGGAACCCCTGGCTCCAGTCACTTCAGCTGCCACCCATGGAAGCTCAGCCAGCCCTCTCACACTCCCATAATTCCTACTGGTCACATGTGATGAAGCAGCCACTTCTGTTTGGTCCGTGGTTATAAGGCTTCTTTCCAGCTGGTATTCTGTTGGTTCTTCTGGATGATTTTTCCCCAATTAATTTGTAATTCCAGATTTGTCCTGGGAGGAGATGGGTGTAGCTCCACTTATTCCCCTGCCATCTTGATCCATCCTTGATATTCTTTTGTTCTATCAGTATGGCAAGTTACATTAATTGACTTTTTAATATTAAACCAAATATTACCAGGGATAAACTCCACTTGTATCATCCATTTTATGTGCTGTTGGATTTTATTTTCTCATATTTTAAGGACTTTTGCTTCTAGGTTCATGAGGATTTTTGGATAGTAACTTTATTTTTTGTAATGTTTTTGTCAGGTTTTCTAATCAGGGTTTTTCAGTTTTTTAACTTGGACAAATGACTGAATAATCTTCAAAGATGGAAAAGAGCAGCCAGAAAATCCTTGGAGGAGGGATTGGAATTCATGAGTTTCAAGTTAGATATGTTTAGTTGAAACCCTATTTAATATCCACAGGAAAATGTCAAGAAGGTAGTTTTATAAATAAATTTAAAGCATAATGGAAAAGGCTTATGAGTTATCAGTGAAAGCTATTGGTATCTAGATGATGTTTAAATCTGTTGAAATGGATGAGACAGCTACTATAAGAGTGTAAATTGAAAAGAATGCTGAGAAGAAGCTCTGAAACACTTTAACATTTAGAGATCAGTTGGGGTTGTAGGAGACAATAAAAAATGGAAAAGGAACAGCTTGTAAGAAAGAAGGAAAATCAGTAGTTTGTGATTCACAGATTCCAAAACAGGAAACTGTTGCACATCAATCTCAATAAGATAAGGTCAGAGAAGTGACAATGGATTTGACAACATAGAATCATCAGTGACCTTGACATTCATCTTTCAAGGATTGGAGGTGGGGTGGAATAAAAGTATATTGGAGTGAATTAAAGGGCAAATGGAGAGTGAGGGGAAAAGGTAAGGGCAAGTATAGCCACACATTACAGAATTTTTCCTGTGAAGAGTAGCTTAAAAATAGGGCAGAAGAAGAGGAAGGATCAAAAACCAATGAGAAAAGTGTATTCCAACCTTCAAGATAGGTATATAAGACAAAACGAAAGGTAGGACAATTCCACTTAAAATATGTGTGATAGTAGAGGGAGCTGTGGGTCAGTGATCAGACCTCTAGCTTTGAAGTTAACCAATCACATGACTGAGGGAAGGACAATTCTTTCTCTTGAGTTTCAGTTTTCTCATCTGTAAATTAATGTTTGTTGAACTGGATAAAAAAATAATAAGTTTAAATATTTCTCAGCTTCTATGACTTCTCTCGCAAATCTCATAATGAAAATGGCCTCTAATTTATTATGCTTACTTCTTAAAGTTTATGGTAATTTTGTTTTATCCTTTGTGTCTCCTAATTGTTTGGTGTGTTAAAATAGGAGCCCAAGTCTACTTGATTATTCTACAAAAGAAGATATACGAAAAGGAAGAATTCTACTTATGTGAAAATAAGTTGTAAAAAGGAGATATAAAGCCAGCATGAGAAAGTTTCAGGAAAAGAATGGATACAGAGCCAGAGGAATTTCCTGAATAGTGTAAAAGAGCCACAGATGTTTATTTAGATCCCTTATAGTCTCCATAGCAAGTGAGAAGAGAGATAACAAGGGTGCTTGAAGGTTAATCACAGTCATCCAATCACATCATGATAGATGAAGCACATTTGATAAACTATAATAACTACTCACTAAAATAACTAGGCCACATCTAATTATCTTGTTTGTTAAGATAAATATATTTGATTAACCATTTTACTAAATCCATGGATTGATATTTAACTAATTAAACTCATCTCTTCTAAAAGAAGTAATTGGGTTTATAATGCAGTGCCACATAAACAGGACAAGTTGATTTGGAGAGAAATAAATATTAAATAGATTTTTCTGCAAAGAATGTGTATATTTAAATAGATTCAGAAGTCAAGCCATCTTCAGAGGTTTATTGAGTTTCAACAAGTCAATGTGTGCAGTTTCTACATTTATTAGACACTAGATGGGAAATAAATATAGAGAAAATGATGCCTGTCTTTATGTGGCTTCTAACTAAATTGAGGACATACAGCACAATAGTGATGACAGCGAATAACATAACTTTATGCCTAATTTAGAGAAAATGCCTGATTTAGGGAAAGACTAGAAAATTGGTATCTGTGATGAATAAATGGGGTGTTATAGAACAAAGGCATCAGGGTAGGCTCACAGAAGATTTGGGTTTTAACTACATTAAAGGTAGAATTTTGAATTAGAACACATTTGCTTCAAGTGACAAAATCCAACATGAGCTGTATCAGCCATAAACTGGAATTGGTAAAGTCACAAGTGATCAAAAGAAGAAGATAGATAACTAAATTGAAAGGTACAAAAGTACTTTTACAATGCCTTCCCTTCTCTTTCTTATTTCTACCTCTTTTAGTTTCTCAGCCTCAAATCTCAATTTTTCTCTAGTGGAGGATCAGAGAAAGAGACAAAGAAGCAAGAGATAATGGAGTAATTAGTGCCATGAACACTGGTGTGCTGATAAACGTTTAATAACCAGTTCCCTAATAAAGAAGAAAAAAAGACTTGGTTTGTAACATTTGCCTGTTTCTATGGAATACACACTTTTCCGTTGACTGATTTCAAGCTACCATTGATTTGACAACTGGCTGGCAAAATCCCTAAAAATTTTAATATTTGCCTCTAATGAGCTGATATGAGCTAACTCCAACATACCACAAGTCCTCTAAAACTGGGAAAATATTAAAGAACATTATTTTAAGGCCTTAAAAAACAGAGAAGCTCATAAAGTGACCATATGTAACAACCACCATTCTACTCTTTTCTCCACCAAACAGGTGGAGCTGGACCTGGCATCCAAACAGAGTACAGCATTCCAACTGAGCAAAGGAGTATCACATTAATTTAAAGATACAGAAGGAGATAGATTCTAAACAGCATCAGTAAAGAAGAGCCCTAGAACTCTAAGTGGGGTATTCTGGGTAGTTCTTGGCTAAGAGCTGCTCTATTCGTGTGCAAGGAATGAGCACATGAGCTTGCAAGAAAGTAATTGTTATGGAGCTGAGAGTAGAACAGAGATACTAAAAGTCAAGGAGAGTTATGAGTTACATTAGCATCTGGACCAGCCAGAATGGAGAGACCTCCTTAGTGCTCTATTAACACCTCGTTAGCACTCAGCATCCAGCTAAAACTTCAGAAAGACTATTCATTAGCAGTAAGGAATGACGTAAAGTACTGAAAATAAATAAATAAACCAATAGCCAAAAATTCTATATCCAGCCAGCAAATAATTCATTTAAAAATGAAGATAAAATGAAGACAGTTTCTCTGAAGAAGAAGAAGAAGAAGAAGAAGAAGAAGAAGAAGAAGAAGAAAAATCTGAGAAAATCTGTTGCCTGAAGACTAGCACCACAAGAAATATTGAAGAATATTTTTCAGTTGAAGGAAATGATGCTAGATGGAAATTTATATCTATAGAAAATGAAGAAATGGAAATATTAAATATATAAATAAACATAAGAAAACTTTTAATTTCCTTTAAAAAACAAAGTATTGATTAAAACAAAAAAAGATAATTTTTTAAGTTTACTTCCTAACATATATACATAGTAAAATACATGACAACATTAAAATAAAAGATGCAGGAGGTGAGTAGATAAAATTATATTGCTGTAATAGTTTTTATATTAGTGTAATGGAAAAAATAAAGTATGCAGAAAGAACTGAAAAATGTGAAATAAAAAATATGAAGTGATACAACATTAACTAAAAGTAAACCCTAAAAGGTAAAAATAAATATTGTTTTCTCTAGAGAAAAAAAAAAAACTTAAAAAGGCAGTTATAAAGCCCATGTAAGAAATATAATGTAGCACTAGAATATTTTATTAATTCAAAAGTAAATTGTAAAAGATTAACTGAGAAACAAAAAGCAAAAGGGACAAATGGAAAATAAATGCCAAGAGACAGATTTAAATTAGATCATATTAATAATTACATTAAATGTAAGTGGGTAAGTAAAAGACTTTTCAGACTGGATTTTTAAAAAATAATTATATAAATATAAAAATAAAAATGGGTTAGAAATAAAAGAAAATGAAAATCTATACAACACTAATAGAAAGTATAATATAGCTGTTGTGTCTGTATTACTATTTGAAGAAAAATGAACTTCATTATGAAGACTATTGTCAGGAAAAAGGAAAGGAAATTTCATAGTGAAGAAAACACCACTATATCAGGAAGGCATAACATTTATAATGGCATATTCACCTAATACCTGGCAGAACTAATGGCAGAAATTCATACTACATAATCTTGTTTGGAGATTTTTAACATAACTCTCAGTAATTGATAGAACAGTTATTCAAGATATTGGTATGTGTATGAAAGGTCTGAATGTCACTAACAAGTAATACAGACTTAATGACATTTTATAAAACAATCCACCCAACAACAGCTGAACCATCATTCCTAGAAGTATTCATGGAAATATTAATCAAATAGACCATGCTGAGTCATAAAATAAATGTCAACATATTTCAAAAACTTTAAATTTTGCCCTGGCTGAGGTGGCATGTTCCATCCAAGGTTGGGGCACTTGCCTGAGGAAACTGATAGATGTTTCTCTCTCACATCAATGGCTGTTTCTCTTTGTCTCTCTACCTGCCTCCTTCCCCTATTCTTTTCTCTCTCTAACATATCCTTGGGTAAGGATTTTTTTTTTTTTTTTTTAATTTTAAAACCCTACACAGTATGTTCTCTAACCATAGCAGAATTAAACCAGAAATTGGTTGTTATCTTAAAAAGGATTTAGAAAGTCCCTAAATGTTTGGAAATTAAATAACACATTGTAAATATCACATTGGTCTAAGAATTCACAAAAGAAGAAAATATTTGAACAAAATGATAATGAAGATATAAATAGAAAAACTTGTGGGGTACAGATAAAGAATTTAACAAAAGAGCCCTGGCTGGTAGCATAGTGGATAAGGTGCCAACCTGCAAACCCAAAGGTCACTGGTTCAATCCCTAGACAAGGTACATAAACAGGTGGCAGGCCAGGTTTCCAGCCAGGTCCATAGCTAGAGGCAGGTGAAAGGCAACCATACACTGATGCCTCCCTCCCTCTCCTCTCTCTAAAAGCAATAAATAAAATCATTTAAAATTTAATTAAATTTTAAAAAGAATTTAACAAAAAATGTGTCTATATTTGAAAACAAAAATGTTCAAAATAACTTATCAGAGTTTAACAACTTAAGAAGCTAGACAAAGAAAAACAAACATGAAATAACTAGAAAAAATAATAAAGAAGAGGGTAGTAACCATTAGAAAACAAATAGAGAAACTTAACAAAGTCTGGATCTAGTTCTCGGAAAGAGTAGTAAAATTTACAAGTACCTAGCAAGACAAATCAAAAAATAATAAAGATACCACAAATTGCCATATCAGCAATAAAGAAAGTAGTAGTATTGCAGCTCCTAAGGTCATTAAAAGTTAATATTATAAACAGGTGGGATTGACTTTGGGGGAATGGGTGGGTGGGAAGAGGGACAGAGGGGAGCAAAAAGGGGATGGATGTAATACAACAACAATAAAATTAAATATATATATATATAATAAAAAAACAAAAAAGTTAATATTATAGAACAACATTAAATAAAGTAAAAAATTTAACTGAAAATGATTACTACTTAAATAAACACAAGTTATCAGAACTGACTTACAATGAAATACAAAATCTGGATAGCAGATTTTCTATTAAAGAAATTGGACTCGTAATGAAAAAATAACTTCAAAGAAAGCACCAGATCCAGGTGTCTGCTCTGGTAAATTTCCCAGACGTTTCAGAAAGAAATAATGCCAATTTAAAATTCCCTTTCAGAAACTAGAGGGGAGCCAGCATAGAACTGATACCAAAACTTGAGCAGGATGTTAAAATAAAATTACGAACAGCCCTCATAAACATAGATGCAAAAATTCTTAACCAAGTATATTAGTAAGTCAAATCCAGAATTATAAAAAGGAAAATTATATAAAGACCAGGTAGAAATTATCCCAGGAATGCAAAATAGGCTCAATAGTGAAAGTCAATAAAATAATTCACCACCTTAACAGAGTAAGGGAGAAATAATATGATCAGTTCAATAGATAGAGAATTTGACAAAATTCAAAATCTCTGCAAGATTTTTTACATTCTCAACAAACTTGGAGAAGGAGACTTCCTCAATATAAAGGAAGGTCAGTTACAAAAAGAAAACTGCATCTAATAGCGGATTTAATGATGAACTACTGAATTACTCTTATGATCAGGGACTACGTAAGTATACTCATTCCAACTGCTTCTACTCAATATTGTTCTGGAGTCTTAAGCAGTAAAATGCAACATGAAAAGGAAATAAAAGGCAGAAATATTGAGAAAAAAGGGTTAAATCTGTTTTTATTTATAGCGTAACTATTTGTATTTTTTAAATCCTAAGGATATAAGGTCAATATACAGAAATTAATTGCATCCTTTGTATAAAAAAACAGCCAAAGTTTTAAAAATTATTTTTAATAGCATCACAAAATATTAAATCTTAAAAATAAATTTAACAAAGATATACAAGGCTTTGGTCCTGAAAACTACAAAATATTTCTGAAGAGAAAAAGGATTTTTTAATTTAAATCAGAGATATAATACATTCATGCATTGAAGGACTCAATATTAAGATGTATACTTTTCTCAAATTGATCTAAAAGTTCAGCTTTATTCTAATCAAAATCTGATTGGCATTTTTGTAGAAACTAGCAAGTTGACTTGAAAATTTAGATGAAAACATTAGTGATCTGGAATAGCCCAAACAATCTTGTAAAATAAGAACAGAGTCATAGGTATAAGGACCATTTGGAGGGTTATCAGCTGGGAGGGGGAAGGAGGAGAAAAGGGGAAATGATGCAAAGATCAAAAAGTATAATTGGTAGGAACAAAATAGACAGGGGGACATTAAGAATAGTATAGGAAGGGGAGAAGCCAAATAACTTACACACATAATCCATGGACAGGAACTGCTGGAAGGAAGAGGGGTACTGGCGTGGGGGAAAGGGAGAGCAAAGGGAAAAATTGGGGCAACTTCAACTGCTTAATCAATAAAATATACGCTAAAAAAAGAGTGCATTTAAGGCATTTAAAAAAGAAGAACAAAATTAGAAGACATACACTATCTTATTGATCAAAACAGTGTAGTACCAATGATACAGAGAGATCTGAGTCAGATCACTGGGAAGAAGTAGGAGGGGCAGAAGGAGGAGTTTAAGAAGGCAACAGAAAGGAGTCTCCGACGGGATCGGCTGAGAAGCTGATGCCTCCAGAGCCAATGGAAATAAAAAGAGGGTTGAGCTTTGGGCTTAAGAGGTTTTTCTGGCTGCTGAGCTGATTCTGTCTCAGGGTCTGTGGCTCCTGGACTGTCTTGCTCTTGCTCTCTATCTCCCTTTCAGACTCTTCATCCTCGAGAGTACCTGGATGACTGTGCTGCAGCTGCCTGCATGGGAAGGAACTCCAGACCCCGCCTAGGACTGAGCAGGCCTGGCAGATAGTGGCAGATTTACTCTTTGGGTGTCTAGAGGAAACAGGCTGTGAGGCAGAAGCCTGCCATTCTTCCAGAATTTTGTTGCTATTGTGTATAATGTTTTAGTTTGTAAACTAACCCTATGGAAACAGGGGAAAAGCTAGGAGAACCCAGGTGTTAAGAGTTTAGCCTTAATTGGTAGGCTTAAATAATTAAAACTGTGACTTGATAGGCTTCAGTGACTGCTTTAGAATAAGGATTCCTTTGCTTTGTCACCAAACTTTGTCCTTTGGAATTTTGCTGAAGCAGTGGTGGTGGATAGCGAGAGCCCAACTTGCTATTCAGTACCACCAATGTAGAGGCCTATAGATCCATGGAAGACACCAGAATATTCAGAAGCCTGGTACAACACACATATACCCATATGTTCAATTGATTTTGAAAAGCTTCCAAGAGAAAAAAACATTCTTTTCAAATGATGTTGGAATAAATGGAAACAAATAGAAAATGAGGGAAATACAAAGCCAAACTTCAACAAATAAAAAATTTCAACAAACATAAAATTTCAACAAAAATACAAAATTAACTGAGATTGTTACAAACATAAAAGTAAAAATTTTTTTTAATTTCTAAAAGGAAATAAATGAGCAAATCTTCACATTTTAGTTTAGGCAAAGCTTTTTTATAGAACACTATTATCAGTAACCCCAAAGAAAATGTTTAAAAAGATGAATTAAATTTCATCAAAGTTAGAATCTTCAGTTTTTCAAAGGATACCATTAAGAAATGAAAGGACAGATCAAAAATGGCAACAGAGTAGAGAGCAGTGCTGATGGTGTTCTCAAGTACCAGAGCAGCTGGAGAACAGGATAGGGAACGAGAGACGTCTTCAGGTCCCTAGGAATTGGAGCAGTCAGCATCGGGACACAGGGGAGCACAGCCTAGAGGCAGCAGAGGCCTGCAGGAGAGCGGCCCACAGGTCCAGAATACAACCAGACAGCCCAAATAAAAGACACACCAAGAACAACAAGTGGAGAAAATCTGGGAGACTGCAACATTGAACTCCACAAATCTCCTAATACAGAAGGGTGCTCAACTAAGGCAAGGAAGCAAAGCAGATCAATCCAAGGAAAAAATAAAAAAATAAAAAGCAAGCAACAACAGACACCCAAAATGGGGAAAGAAAGAATCAGTCCATCACCAAAAGGAAAGGAAGAATCACCAGAAAGACCACCAAATGCAACAGAGACACATGAAATATCAGATAAGGAATTCAAAAGAATGATGATAGAGAAGCTCAATGAGCTCAGCCACATCAAAGAAAATTATAAACAACTCCAGGAGAATGACAAAGAGCTCCAGGGAAGTTACAAGGAACTTACTGAGAGCTACAACAGCATCAAAAAGGATATAGAAACTATCAATAAGTGAAATGAAGGAGGAAATGAAGAATACAATTTCTGAATTGAAGAATACAGTAGAAGGAATCAACAGTAGGCTAGAGGAAGCAGAGGACCAGATCAGCGAGTTGGAGTATAATGTAGACAAATACTCCAAGACAGTACAAGAGAATAAAACAAGGCTGAACAAGATTGAAGAGGGTTTAAGAGAGCTGCAGGACAACATGAAATGTACCAACATCTGTATCATAGGGATACCAGAAGGAGAAGAGAAACAAGGAATGGAAAACCTGTTCAAAAAAGTCGTGATAGAAAATTTCCCTAACATGATGAGTGAAAACATTAATCAAGTTCGGGAAGCACAGAGAGTCCCAATGAAGATCAACCCAAACAGACCAACACCAAGGCACATTATTATTAAAATGGCGAATTTCAAAGACAAAGAGAGAATCCTAAAAGCATCAAGACAGAAACGACAAATAACGTATAAAGGGTCTCGAATATGGCTATCAAATGATTATTCAACAGAAACAATTCAAGCCAGAAGGGAATGGCAAAAAGCATTTCAAGTAATGGTAAACAAAGGCCTGCAACCAAGAATACTCTACCCAGCAAGGCTCTCATTCAAGATAGAAGGAGAAATAAGGAGTTTCCCAGACAAAAGAAGACTAAAAGAATACATCTCTACCAAACCAGCAAGGCAAGAAATGCTAAAGGGTCTGCTTTTAAAAATAAATAAATAAATAAAATAAGAAACAGAGTAAGCCAAAGAGGAATACAAATACAAAGGGAGAAAATGGCGATGAATAAGTATCAATCAATAATAACCTTAAATGTAAATGGATTAAATGCACCAATCAAAAGACATAGGGTAGCTGAATGGATTAAGACAACATGACCCACATATATGCTGTCTTCAAGAGACCCACCTCAGAACAAAAGATCGACACAGATTGAGAATGAAGGGATGGAAAAATATTTTACAAGCAAATGGACATAAAAAAAATCTGCAGCAGCAATACTGATTTCAGATAAAATAGATTTTACAATGAAGGCCATATAAAGGGACAAATATGGACATTTCATAATACAAAGGGAACTATCCATCAAGAAGAAATAACTCTGGTAAACTTATACGCACCCAACATAGGAGCTCCAGAATATATAAGGAAAATCTTGGAAGACTTTAAGAAAGATATAGACAGCAACACACTAATAGTAGGGGATTTTAATACCCCATTATCAATAATGGACAGATCTTCCAAACAAAAAATCCCCAAAGCTGTTGTGGCATTGAACAACACTCTTAAGGAAATGGACCTAACTGATGTATACAGAATCTTTTACCCCAAAGAAGCAAAATACACATTCTTTTCAAATGCATATGGATCATTCTCTAAGATAGACCGCATGCTATGTCACAAGACAAGCCTCCACAAATACAGGAAAATGGAAATCATACAAAGCATCTTCTCAGATCACAATGGCTTGAAACTAGAAACCAATCTCAAGGGGAAAAAAAAAATCCTCTAACTCATGGAAACTGAATAACATGCTTTTAAGCAATGAATGGGTTGACAATGAGATTGAAGAAGAAATCGAAAAGTTCCTGGAAATGAATGACAATGAATACACAACAGCCCAAAACCTAAGGGATACAGCAAAGGCAGTTCTCAGGTAATTTATAGCAATACAAGAAGTTTATAAAAACAACCTAACCATAAAGTTGCAAGAACTAGAGGAGCAACAACAAACAAAGCCCAGAGCAAGTAGAAGGAAGGAACTCATCAAGATCAGAGCAGAACTAAATAACTCAGACATTCAAACTACAATTTGAAGAATCAACAGGTCCAGGATCTGTTTCTTTGAAAAAATAAACAAAATTGACAAGCCTTTATCCAGACTAATCAAGAAAAAGAGAGAGAGGACCCAAATAAATAGAATCAAAACTGACAGAGGAGAAATCACAATGATTCCTCAGAAATACAAAAGATTGTAAGAAATTACTACAAACAACTATATGACTATAAATATGACAACCTGGATGAAATGGACACATTTCTGGAAATGCATAATCTACCAAAACTGAACCCAGAAGAAGCAGAAAGCCTGAATAGGCCAATAACAACTAGTGAAATTAAAGAAGGAATCCAAAATCTCCCAAAGCACAAAAGCCCTGGACCAGATGGCTACACAGGTGAATTTTACCTAACATTTAAAGAAGAACTAACTCCTATCCTCCTCAAATTATACCAAAAAATACAGGAAGAGGGAAGACTCCCAAACTCTTTCTATGAGGCCAATATTACTCTAATCCCAAAACCAGGGCAAGACACAACTAAGATAGAAAGCTACAGGCCAATATCTCTGATGAACATAGATGCTAAAATTATCAACAAAATATTGGCCAACCAGATTCAGCAGTATATTACAAAGATTATACACCATGGTCAAGTGGGTTTCATCCCAGAGATGCAAGGATGGTACAACATTCGTAAATCAATTAATGTAATACACCATATCAACAAGTTGAAAGATAAAAACCATATGATCATATCAATAGATGCTGAAAAAGCATTTGATAAAGTACAGCAACCATTTATGATGAAAACCCTCAGCAAAATGGGAATAGAGGGAGCATACCTCAACATCATAAAGGCCATCCATGAGAAACCTGAAGCCAACATCATACTTAATGGACAAAAACTGAAAGCTTTCCCCCTAAGATTGGGAACAAGACAAGGCTATCCACTTTCTCCACTTCTATTCAACATTGTCTTGGAAGTTCTAGCTATAGCCATCAGAGAAGAAAAAGGAATCAAAGGTATCCATATTAGAAAGGAGGAAGTCAAACTGTCATTATTTGCAGATGATATGATAGTGTACATACAAAACCCAATGGGCTCCACTAAAAACTTACTCAACCCCATAAGCAAATTTAGCAAAATAGCTGGTATAAAGTCAATATCCAGAAATCAAAAGCATTTTTGTATACCAATAATGAAACAACAAAAATAGAAGCAAAAAAACAAATCCCATTTACCATAGCAACAAGAAAAATAAAGTACCTAGAAATCAACTTAACTAAGCAGGTAAAAGACCTGTACTCAGAAAACTACAGAACAATGAAGAAAGAAATCAAGGAAGATACAAATAAATGGAAGCATATACCATGTTCATGGATGGGAAGAATGAACATCATTAAAATGTCCATACTACCCAAAGCAATCGACATATTCAATGCAATCCCAATTAAAATGCCAATGACAGACTTCACAGAAATAGAAAAAATACTTCAAAAATTTATATGGAGCCAAAAATGCCCACGAATAGCCACCGCAATCTTGAGAAAGAAGAACAAGGTAGGAGGAATCACAATACCGGACCTCAAACAATTCTACAAGGCTACTGTCATCAACACAGCCTGGTACTAGCATAAGAATAGACATATAGATCAATGGAACAGAATAGAGAGCCCAGAAATTAACCCAGGACTCTATGGTCAACTCATATTTGACAAAGGGGGAAGGAACATCCAATGGAGTCAAAACAGTCTCTTCAATAAATGGTGTTGGGAGAATTGGATAGCAACATGCAAAAAGATAAAACTAGACCACCAACTTACACCATACACCAAAATAAACTCAAGATGGATAAAGGATTTAAACATAAGCAGTGCCACCATAAAGGTCCTGGAGAAAAATATAGGTAGTAAACTTTCGGATATCCTATGCAAAAATATGTTTACTGATACTTCACCAAGGGCAAAGGAAATCGAAGAACGAATCAACAAATGGGACTATATCAAATTGAAAAGTTTCTGTTCAGCTAAAGAAAATATCAGTGAAATTCAAAGGGAACCAACTGTATGGGAAAACATAATTGCCAATGATACTTCAGACTAGGGTCTGATCTCCAAAATACATAAAGAACTAATGCAACTCAACACCAGGGAGACAGACAGCCCAATTAAAAAATGGGCAAAGGGCCTGAATAGATAACTCACTAAGGAAGACATGCAAAGGACCCAGAGGCATATGAAAGAATGCTCAACATCACTTGTCATCAGAGAGATGCAAATTGAAACCACAATAAGATACCACCTCACACCTGTCAGAATGGCAATCATCAGCAAATCAACAAACAACAAGTGTTGGCGAGGATGCTGGGCAAAGGGAACCCTCATACACTGTTGGTGGGAATGTAGGCTGGTGTAGACACTGTGGAAAACAGTATGGGGTTTCCTTAAAAAACTGAAAATGGAACTGCCTTTTGATCCAGCAATCCCACTACTTGGACTATACCCAAAGAATCCTGAAACACCAATTCATAAGAACCTATGTACACCTATGTTCATAGCAGCACTATTTACAATAGCCAAGTGCTGGAAACAGCCTAAGTGCCCATCAGTGGATGATTGGATCAAAAACTTTGGTACATTTACACAATGGAATACTATACAGCAGAAAGAAAGAAGGAACTCCTACCCTTTGCAACAACATGGATGGAACTGGAGAGTATTATGCTTAGTGAAATAAGCCAGTCAGTGAAGGACAAATACCATATGATCTCACCCATTATAAGACAATAATGAATAAAACTAACAACAAGCAAAACAGAACCAAATATATTAATACAGTGAATAGGCCTTCAGTGGTCAGGGGAAAGGGAGTTGGGGGGAGGGGGGAAGTAGAGGCCAGGAAGGGGAGCAGTTTAGACAAGAACCTAGTATAAAGGAACCATGGACTTGGACAACAGGTGGGACTGACTTTGCGTGGAATGGGTGGGTGGGGAGGGGGACAGAGGGGAGCAAAAAGGGGATGGATGTAATACAACAATAAAATTTTTTAAAAAAGAAAGAAAATAAATAAATGAAAGGACAAACCCCAGACTTGAAGAAAATATTTGTAGCACATATATCTAGCAAAGGATTTGTGTCCCAACAGATGAAGAAAAACTCTTCTAATTGACTACTAATAATAAGATAAACAGCCAATTTATGAAAACGTTGGCCCGACGCTTCACAAAAGAAGATATACAATGGTCAGTAAGCACATGAGAAGATTCTGAACATTACTAGAAGCCAGAAAAAATACATATTCCATGAGCTACCATGTTGTCAGAAAGGTTTAAAATAAAATTTATAACATCAAATGTGATATAGTTGTAGAGCAACTAGAATGCTCATATGTTGCTGTTTGCAGTGTAAAATGACACACCACTGCAGAAAATAGTTTGGCTGTTTATTAAGAAATTAAAGACACTAATCATTTGATGCAGTAACTATTATTAAGAATTTCTCCAAGAGAGAATAATATATACCATATATGTATCCAATGAAAACTCTCATGGATAACTGTTCATAACAGCTTTATTATCCCTAAAAAATAGTTGGACACCCCAAATGTCCATCAAAGATGACAGGATAAATTGTTTATATTCACACAAAACAAACTGTATATTCATACAATGAAGTACTCAGCAATACAAAGAATGAACTGTTACAGTCAACAACATGGAAGAATTTTTTAATTGTGCTGAACAAAAGAAACCAGACACACATGAAAAAGATACTGAAAAATTCCAGTTATATGAAATCCTAAAACATGCAAAACAAATCAAAAGTGATAGGAATCAGATGAGTGTTTATCTAGAGCAGGGGGTAGAAGAAATTGATTGTAAATTGACATGAAAGAATTCTGGAGTAATAGCCGTGTTCTGTTTTAATCAGGGTAGTGGTAACATGGGTGCATAGACTTAAAAAACCTCGTTAAACTGTACACTTAAAATCTGCGCATTTTATTTTATTTGCATTAAGTCAACTTTTTAAAAATTAAAATGGAAACACTAAGCATAAGAATAGCTACTATTTATCAGTGTTGTGCATGTCTCAGACACTGTATAGGATGCTTGTATATACTACTACTCAATCCTTAGAGCATCATTCAAAGGGGGAGTCATTATGAAACTGAGGTTGAGAGCAGTGAGGTACCTAGCACAAGGTCACACAGGAGGGAACTTGCCCATAAGAAGGCCCAGGGGAAGGATTCTGTTGAAAAACAGAAATGGAAACCACTAGAACAGAATGATAGGAACAAGGCCACAAGGTCTGAAATTAGAGAGAAAAATTAAAAGATGTCTTTCTGCCTGTTAGAGCATAAGGAAAAATTGGAATGGTCCCCAACAGAAATAACAAAGAATTGCTGGGTAGCAGCAAGGACCTCTCTGAAGCAGGAACAATTAAGCAGGCTGTAGTGGGCAGGCTGTAGTGGGCAGGCTCTAGACAACTCTGCTGCTTCCGCTGGCAGTTCTGTGGACTACGAACAACAGTGATGAGCATGGCAGTGGTGGTAGACACAACCTGGGAACCTATGTGTAAACCCATCTTAGGCAGGAGTGACTAGCCCAGAGGCCTGTAGGATGAGGTAAATAAAGCCTTTTCAGTCTAAGTTAAAAACATGCACTATCTCATCCCTCTCAGCTGAGGGAAAAGACTGATAATTCTTTCCCTCTTTTTAATTATAGTATTTGACTTACTATGATTCTGTCAAACTACTAAATTGGAAATGGAATAAAATATAGTAAAAATTTTGGCTGAGCCAATTAAAATATTCCATAGGGAGTCTTTCTGTCTAAGCATTATTATGAACCTCTGAATAAATTGGGTCTGGGCCCTGGTTTGTTATTTTTAATTTGGATTAACGGAGTGGATACGAGAGACTAAAATTTGGAGCTTATTCAGTCATTCAAGTTCTTATCAAGTCTCCAACATGTCAAAATTGACATGGCCTTCACCATCTCGATTCCCTCTATTATTATTGCCAGTATTTGCCCATTCTCTTCATTCCCAGATGTAAGACTTTAGAGATCTTTTGCCCTTAGAACAGTCCTTTTTCACTTCTTGCCCTCTTTCTTCTATCCTCTGTCAAGAACTAACGCCACACCTTGTTAATAGGTGTTATGCATAAAGATAGTCCTACAATCTATATTTGGGAAACATTGTGTTAAACATAGCTTGAAGTTTTTGCTGCAAAACCTACCAGAAATTTTAATATATTCCTGTGCACTGTGAATCACCAAGGGTGAGGTAAAATATTTGCTCATGGAGCCTCAGTGATTGTTAGCATTACCTGAAATCTGCCCTGGGAAACACTGGCCAGAATTGTAGTAACAGCACCTTAGCCAGTTTTTCTGCCTTTGGTCTGTTGTTTCAATCCATGTTGAATACTGGGGTGAGAGATGATTTTAGGCCACATTTTCCTTTAGCTGGTCCTCAGCTGTATAAATTTTGATGACCACACACAGTAACTATTATGCCATATTCCAGCCCCTCCCAGTGTGGCCTGCAAAGTACTCCAGACTCAAGAGTGGGAAGAAACCTGGCCCATCTCAACAGCAGCAGCAGCCACAGAGCTGACAAGGATGTCACATGCTAGCATGCTATCAGCAGAAGAAAGTCGCTGTTTCCAGAATGCATATGGCTGCAGGGTTTACAATGAAGGGAATATGCATATATAAATACAGGGACAGGTAGGAAAGGGCTGGCAGTCCCCAATTTCTACAAGAGGAGAACTGAGATCAGGTTTACCTATGGTTGTTGCCCCATTCTAAACTCCATGAGTTGGTTATATGCTGGCCAGCACGTAAGAAATGGGTGAGAACAAGGACCAAGGGGAATCACATGCCAAAATCTTCTGAGTTCTACCAACAGCAGAGAGAAGACTCCCTCATTAACCACTTTACTTCATTCAAGGGTAACAGCCCCACCCCACCCCCACTTAAATAACTAAAACTTGACAAGTTTTCACAACAGAGTCTTAGAAGTAGGCTCGGCAGCCTAATTTTGCCCCTTTGAAGAAATGCTTCACTATATTATTCACTATATATACCTTATAAATTATGTAGGAATCCTCTCTCCCTAAAACTCTGACTAAAAATTATTTGAATATTTCAAAATATGGTGTGGGCCTGACTTATCTAAATAATTAAATGTACGGACAGGTGTTTAGTTTCAAGAGCCTATGACTGGAATAAAAAGAGCCTGTTTCTTTAAGGATCTTTACAAAGGCTTTCTCAAGCTCTCTCCTGCTTTGTTGATTTATTTTTTAAAGAGAAAAAGACATGTTGATGAATGAGTTGGACTTCTGCAGGATCCCAGGAGAGCACAGGAGGGGCTTGTGGGAGAGGGAGGGGTGGGCAACTTTCTTCTGCTTTGCAAACGCTCCAAGGCCTCAATCCTCCCTGATTACTCTCCAAGATGTTGCACTCACTGTCTGAATTGACTCCATGCCAAAACAAAAACCTCTTCTTTCAAGCCTGTGAGAGTTCCATGCTGTGGGATAAACAGTAACGAGCGCAGAAAGGGATGCAGTGTAGAGAATGGAAGAAAAAGAAGGCTGCGGAAATGAGTGTATTTTCAAGCTGGGGGATTTCTGCATCCCCAGCCTTACTAGGCTCTACTAATCCTTAGAAATAAAAGGAACAGCACTAACACAAAATGTCCCTATCAGAATCTGCTTCTGTGTGGGAGGGGTCTAAGCAGTTTCTCTGCCACTGGTCTGGCAAATAGCAAGCCTTCAAAAAGAAAATGAGTGAATGAATTTGTCCAGAAAATCAGCGGAAGGCTGCAGCACCCACAGACTGCTTTCTAGAGACTTGTGGGTCCTCTAGGAGCCTTTTCTCATGACTACATAACCAGAGCTATTAAATCTCTCATTTATCCCAGTAATGAACACAATAGAGCTATCTTGTATGGCCCAACCAGTAGACTTATGGAGCAGCAAGACACCCAGCAAAAAAAAAAAAAAAACACCAAAAATATGTTTTTGATATAATGTAATATTTGCTATTTCAAAAAAAAATAATTTAAGTAATCAGCATGGGAAACTAGAATAGTTTCTTACATAATAATTTAATGCACTTTGGATCAGTTATCCTTAGCAACAAAAATACTCTCTAGCTGAGTCTAACCTAGACTAACAAACCATCCCAAAATTCAGTGGCTTAAAACATCAGTAATCAGCAAGTCAGCTGGGTACCATCTCATCTAGTTCAGGCTTAGACAGCTGTGCTTCTACCAGGACTGGCAGAAGCAACTCTACTTCTCAGAGTGAGGCTGAGAGACCATTGGGTGGCTCTGTTGCTCATGTCTCTCCTCTTCCTTGAACCATTGGGCTAGCTTCGACATGTTTTACTCTTGGCCTTGACAGAAGCCCAAGACAGGGCAAGCCCCAGCATGCAAGCACAATTCAAGTCCCTGCTAGAATCTTGTCTACTAACATCCCCTTGGACCAGGCAAGTCAAAGAGCCAAGTCCAAATTCAAGCAATAGGAAGGTACACTCCACCTTTTGAAAGACAAGCTGCAAAGTCACGTGGCAAACATTGTAGATACACAGAGTTGAAAAATCAGGATCAATATAATTCTGAATTTTTATATATATAATTCTATTTTTAATATATCAATTTAATATATCAACATAATCCTATTTTTAATCCTCACCCAAGGATATATATATATATATATATAGAGAGAGAGAGAGAGAGAGAGAGAGAGATCCATGCAAGAAACAAACATTCATCAATTGCCTTCTGTATGTGCCCCCTCCAAGAATATTCCCTGCAACCTAAGTATGTGCCCTGACTGGGGATCGAACCCACAGTCTTTTGGTGTGCTGGACAAAGCTCCAAACAAGTGAAGCACCTAGCCAAGGCAATAGTTCTGCTTATCTTTATGCGCCATTTTCTCTTTTGTTTTGAGGGCATCTGAAAATCTTTGGTTCTTCACTAACCAGTAGCTAGATAGTGTTGGAGATGCATCTTTGGACTCAGTTTCCTTATATGTAAAATAGGGATAATGTTTCCTCTGCCTATCTTCATAGGGTTAGTGTGGAGGCCAAATAAGATAATGGATGTGAAAGTCCTTAGAAAGCTCTAACATATTATACAGTGCAAGGTTTTGCCACAGTTAACAAAGATAATACTCTATATATGTATTAGGCTTGTGGGTCATACATTCTATGTCACAACTGCTCAAGTTTGCCATTGTAACATGAATGTAGCCATGGATAATATAGAAATAATGAGCCTGGCTGTGTTCCAACAAAACTTTATGTACAAAAATAAAAAAAGTTTAAAAGGCAGCTGGCCTGAAGGACATAGTTTGCCAGCCCTGGTACCGAACTATGAAATTTAGGAAATGGATATTAGGAGATGCTTGGGAAAACAAAAGATTCCCTACCTTCCTCATCAACTCATCTTAGGGTTTAGCAACCTTCATCATTAAAAGACACATTGCGATATGTCAACTATACCTCAATAAAATGAAAAGATACATCATATTATCAAAGCTCCTCACCCTGCACCTTTAGTTCTCTTATTCTGCATAGGAGAATAGTTTACTTGTTATATCTCAGATACTTTGCACACAAAAGTACTTCTTATAAAGCTATTTGGGAACTGAAATTTGAATAGAAAGAAAAACTTTTTCTATTTTCTCTGGACATGAAAAGATCCTTGGCTTCCTCATTCCCCACCACAAGCTCCTGTGTGACACTATCCTGCAGAGACAATAGGCAGAGTGAACGTACAGATCCTAGGATATATTTGCAATCCCTATTCCGAGGACAGCTTCTTCATTTCTATTGAACAAATAGCTACTGCCAATGAGATATCCCTACAACCCTGTTTGCTGTTTTCAAAATTGTCTTTGAATTTTCATTCCCTGTCAGCCAGAGGATTTATCCTCCATACCAATCAGGGATAAGCCCAGCTCCAGCCAGCTCTCTTGGGAGACAAGTGTAGAAGGAAGGCTTTTCACTTCTAAGCCCTAGGAGGTCAGTAGACCCACCTTAAGGGGAAAAAAATAACTGAAAAGTGAGCTGGGGGAAATCAAGAATAGTCACAAAGCCTTATGGCTTTTTTTTTTTTTTTTTTTTTTTTACCTGAACTCTTCATTAGGCAGTCTGAATGATCTGCTTTGGAAGTGAAAACAGCTGGTGAGAAGACTACAAAGGCTGGTGTGGGGGACTTGTTTTTGTGAGAAGGCAAATAAATCAGAACTTTTACAGGATGCAGGCTGAGTCAAGATCCCCACAAGGGCCCACTGTGAAAAACTTCATTGTTCTGGAATCATCTTCTCCACCTAAAATGAGGGTTTCAATAATAAGTAAATTACCTGAAAATGCCTAGTGAGTCAATGCAGGCAATGGGGACATTTTGGATCACAAAGCTTGTATCTCCCCATGTGGTACATAGTTTAGGAAGCAGGCAGGGCCCCACATTGATTTTGTGCCATCTCATCCACAGAGCTGGAGAGGCTGTCAGGGTACATCAAACTCAATGTAGGCATCATGGGGACAACCTTTGCAGTCCCCTGGAGCATTTTCAGGTCTGAGCTCCATTTAGTTGGCAGATGCCCAGTTTTCCTAAGCTGCTCTGGGAAGCAGTCCTTTGTAGCACAGACCAATCTCAAAGGGAAGATTCCCTTTCTTTGTGCTCATCTGAGAACGTAGATGTGCTGAGAACTACCTCCCTCAGCACAGGCACTTTGCATGGGACATTCACTCTGCCAGTTAAAACCAGACTTTCTTGTCATGGATACCTCACCTTTCAGATGACTCAACCAGCCTATGAACTAATGCTCTGGCTCTGCCAGCCATCTGCTTATCCATCCTTCTCTGTTCTCTCCTCACTCATGACTTTCTAACTCAATGCTGCCTCCCCAGGGCCAGCCTCTCTTTTCCTACAAATCCTTACATGCTGGCCCCTCACTGACCTTCCTGTAACTTTAATTTAGTTATCCACAGTCTATTTTTCTAAACACATCCTTTACTGACCCATTTGTACACTATGTTCTAGCAAATGGTGTTACTGTTCCCCAAACTCAACTTACCCTGTTCTCAAGCCATTTTCTCAGCCTTAGTAAACTGGCCCATCTCTGCCCATTTGGATGTTTCAAAGCCTAACTTATATACTATTTCTCCTAGAAAGTTAATGAAAAATAATACTCTAAAGCCCGTATACTTTGGACTTCAGTTGTATTTCTCTTATGATGCTAATTATGTTCTGCCTCATATTATAATGAAAAATCATTTTTATTCTTTTAGATTGGAAGCATCATTATCTCTACATTGTCTTCCTTTTCCCAAAATATAACTCATATTAGATGCTTACTTAATACTGGTTATTGAATTGATTGGTTAAGTATAAGACTCACCAAGACTTAAGGCTTGAAAAAGTCAATGTGCCTTCCTAAGCATTGAAAGCATAACCAGGAAATGTTACGATTTTATGTATCTAGCTTGTAGGAACAGCATTTCGCAAGTTTTACCAGGTTGTTTACTGAATCAGATCCTATCCTGTAAGTCTACAAGAAGTAAGTTAAATCTTATTTTCCCATAAAAACAATCATATAAAATAAGTTTCTGTTCTTAACCAAGGTCTGGTGCCCAACTTCTCTATATGAATGGTCACAAGCATGATATTTAATCAAGTATAAATGTTACACCTGTTACACTATATGATATAAAGCTTTCTACAGTGTATATAAATCAATTAAAGAAGGTAACACAGCAGCCTGAAAAATAAAATTTTATTTAATATGGCCTACCATAAAGGTCTACTTACAGTTTTCACCCTCTTTAAAATCCTGCTAAAATAAATCAAAAAGTAAAGATACTCCTTTGATAGGGTAATGGTTTCAGAAAGCTTTCTTTGAACCAATTTTGTAAGGGGATTAAAGACTGTAGGATTTAGAGAAACTAATGCAGGAATGTAGATTTGGTTGCCCCTATTTCTCTCTGACAATTTCCCTACAGTGAACACACATATTAGCCAGAAAACTTGAATTTCTCTCAACATGGGAGTGGCAAGTTTGATAACTTTTGAGTAATCCTCTTATCAACACTAGTTAATTTTCCCTCTTTTGTGACAATAACATATGTGACCAAGAAGACTTCCATTAAAATACATCCACCCATTTGTTCCCACATGATGGGGTCATATTTTTCTAATCTGATCTTTTTAAAAGAAAAAAAAAAAAATTGACCTAGGTTCCTTTTAGTTTGATGGACTAAAAGTCTACAATGCTCATAGTCATCTCCATGCTATATCTCTGCAATGACAAGCTTCAAAGCTGCCTTTGATAACTAAAAGTGATATGATTCCACATTACTGAGCTACCTCTGATTTATGAGTACAATACCCAGGTCTTTTGCCACAGTTACCATGTCTATGCCTGAGGTGCATACCCGTTAAAAATATAACTGCCATTTACCCAAGGGGTGAAAACTCAGATCCACACAAAACCTTCACTTTGATGTTTATAGAAGCTTTATTCATAATTGCCAAAACTTAGAAGTAATCAAGGTGTCTTTCAGTAGGTGAATGGACAAATAAACTGATACATCAGTAAAAAGTGACAAGGTCAGTGATTGCCAGGGTTTAAGAGGAAGGGAAAGATGAAAAGGCAGAGAGCAGAGTGGAAGGTGGACAAATGGCCAGACTCACATGAGGGGACATTCAATACCACTAATTACTAGAGAACTGCAAATCAAAACCACAATGAGATACCACCTGACACTCACTAGGATAGCTATCATTAAAAAATAAAAATAAAAAAGATAAATGTCAGGGGAATGTGGAACCCTTATGCACTGTTGGTGGGACTGTAAATGCTACAGCTGATATGGAAAATAATATGGATGTTACTCAAACAATTAAACATTGATTTACTCAACAACTTTACTTCTAGGTATACAAGGTCTGTCCCAAAAGTACCAAGTCATATAATAAAGCATAATTATAATTATAAAAATTTTTATTTAAAAAGATACAAGATACAAGAAACATTGTACATAGTCTCAGTCCCCTTCAAAGTAAGTACCTTTGGATGTGACACCTTCTCCCAGTGTCAGCAATGTCATCTTCATCTATGCATGGGCCTTATAGTTCACACTCTTTGTCTGCTAGGTTACATTGCAATTGGGCAAACCATTTTAATTATATTGACATTGGCTCCATACTTTCAGGACAGACCTTGTATATACAAAAGAACTAAAAGCAGAAACTTGCAAAAATATTGGTACACCTCTATTCATAATGGCTTTATTCCCAGTAACCAAGAAGTGGAAGCCATGTAAGTGTCCATTGACAAATGATGGGTAAACAAAATGTGGCATATACATACAATAAAATATTATTCAGCCTTAACAGTGAAGGAAATTCTGGCACATGCTACACCATGGATAAATCTTGAGGACATTATTCTAAGCAAACTAAGCAAGTTGCTAAAGAACAAATACTGTATAATTCCACTCAGGTGAGAGACCTAGATTTTCAAATTCATAGAGATAGAAAGTATAATGGTAATTGCCAGACTGTGGATAGGAGAAAGTGGATAATTATTGCTCAATGGGTACAAAGTTTCTATTTTTATGAGAAGTTTTGTGGATGAAGGGTGGTGATATAGCACAAGAATATGAGTGCCCTTGAAAACCACTCAACTGTACACTGAAGAATGATTAAGATGGTTTTATGTTATGAATATTTTGCTACAATTACAAAAAACAGTATGATGCATGGATATTAAGGCACTTATCCAGTAGTTAGTGAACACATGTGTACCTATGTGTCAACTAGTACAACACAGCATCCTGATGAAGATGAACTAAGATTACATAGTGGATTGATATTAGGAAAGATGAAAAGCTAACTTGACATTAAATTCCATACCAATTAGTTTAGGTTCTCATTGGAATACAAGCATTGGCTGAGATTTCCATCTGCCAGTTCTGTTTGAATAAAAGATTCTTGCAGAACACTGATCTAATGTAAAGATGCTAATACATGAGCTGTTTGCATATAATGTAGAGCATAAATGTACATTTGCGTTCACCCTTTTGTAGGAGAGATAAAGCCTTATTTTGTTGAATTTGACATATAGAATCTGCAAACTGATAATATCACTATTAACCTAAAACAAATAGCAACTATTGTGTAAACTTTTTTTTAAAAAAAGTACTATCACTTTACCATGAGAGAGCAAATTTTCATCTTTGGAACATGCACAGTTGAGTGACATTTAGACCAATTAAATTCTTAATAAATATAGTCACCCAGAAAACTGCATTGCTGCAAAACATACTAGGTAGCTGAACTTGGCAACTACAGTAAAAAGGGGGTGCATTATAAATAATATAGAACAGTTGCAAAAGTGAATTCCAATAATTCTCAAATATTATATTTTAGGTTAATTATATTATTGCAAAAATCACAAGTTGGCAAGTACACAATAGCAGAAAGTTCTAGTCTCTCTTTCTCTCTCACCCTCACACACACAAAATTGGATATAGTTTCTTCTGCCGTTCATTAAGGTAGGGACTTTGTTTTGCTCTCTGCAGTATCTTCCATCTGTAGAACAGCTAAAGTAGGTATATAACATGAATGAAATAAGAATGAAAAAAAGTATGTAGTTTTCACAGAGGGTCTCTGACCCAAACATCCTGAGTAGGGCATATAGATCAGATGAGCCAATGAAAGGAAACCAGACCAAGACTTTCCTTCTCACCAGGTGGAGCAGAACAGAAGAAAATACCTCCCATGAAGCACAATGGTTAGTGACTAAACCTATTTCTTGTCAAAGCTGAAGCAATGAATAGTGGTCCCAAACAGGAGGGTACAGAAGGTTCCAATATGAAATGGGAAAAAAGAGATAAGAAATTTAGGGTGGGCTATCTTCAGAAGTCCAGACAGGAAAGTGGACACTAAAAGGTTAGGAGAACCTCAGTTGCTAAATTCCTGGAAGAAGGCCACATGCCAGTCATTCTAGAAATTAAAGGCGAATCTCCAATTAAAGAAGGTGAAAAGGACTAAGTTAAAACCAACAAGCCAGAAACTTATATTTCCAACATGGAGGCATATAATTAGATCAACAAGATGGTTAGCACTTCAGACCCCGGGCACTGTTGGCGGACGGGTGCTACCTTCTCCAGGAGCTGCAGGGGCAGGGCCAGTCATCACAGGAACCAGCTAGGTTTCAGGCTGCCCTGCAGGGGTGCCAGGTGCCCATCACAGGCAGGAACCTCCGCCAGGAGTTGGAGGGGGCACCCTGCAGGTCCCAGAACACCGGCAGCCATAAAACCCAGCTAGGCTACTGAAGGCCCAGCCTACCTGGGGGCTGACACTCAGAATCAGCCCTTACTGTGACAATCAGAGGCCCTGCCAGTCCAAGACCAGCTAGACTGTAGACTGCAAAGACCTGACCAAGAAAAAGAGGCAGCCTCAGGAAATGGATTGCTGCTAATCTCAAGCACCTGAGTTATACAGAGAGCTATATGAACTATTAACCCCCAACATATCCTTTTCAAAAGTTACTTCTCATATATTTTTAATCCCACCCCCCCCCACCCCCCAGATCTCAATCCACCTTAATACCCAAGACCCTCCCCCTACTCTTGATTTAATGTCTATGCACTCTCTGGCTACAACTCATTCCCAGTCCTCAATCTAAGTATTCCTCCCCTCTTCAGCCACCTAAACCCTTTCTTTATTCTTTTCTTTCTTCCTTTTTCTTTTTTTTTTCTTCCTTTTTTTTTTTTTTTTTTCTCTTTTCTTCCTGTTAAAACCCACAGATCCTGGCTCCACTTGGACCAATCAGAGATCATAAAGGGTGAACAGACACCTACACCCTTTCTTTATTAACATTGTTTTTTCTTTTTCTTGTTATTTTTTCCTTTTTTTTTCTCTCTCTCTCTCTGATATAAGTCCAGAGGTCCTGGCTCCACCTGGACCAATCAGGGATCATTAAGGGTGAACAGCCACCTAACCTTTTTTGCTTATCATATATATATATATATATATATATATATCTAGATATCTATATAGATATCTAGATATATATATATATATTTTTTTTTTTCTGCTAAAAGCCCTCAAGTCCTGGCTCCATCTGGACCAATCAGGGATTATTATTTCTTCTTATTATTATTATCTTTTTTTTCTATTTTATTTTATTTTATTTTATTTTCTGTTTTTCCTACTAAAAGCCCACAGGCCCAGAATACAACCAGACAGCCCAAATAAAGGCCACACCAAGAACAACAAGTGGAGAAAATCTGGGAGACTGCAACATTGAACTCCACAAATCTCCTAACACAGAAGGATGTTCAACTAAGGCAAGGAAGCAAAGAAGGTTAATCCAAGGAAAAAACAAAAAATGAAAAATAAAATAAAATAAAAAGCAAGCAACAACAGACACCCAAAATGGGGAAAAAAAGAATCACTCCATCACCAAAAGGAAAGGAAGAATCCCCAGAAAGACCACCAAATGAAACAGAGGCACATGAAATATCAGATAAGGAATTCAAAAGAATGAAGATAGAGAAGTTCAATGAGCTCAGCCACATCAAAGAAAACTATAAACAACTCCAGGAGAACTACAAAGAACTCCAGGGAAGTCACAAGGAACTTACTGAGAGCTACAACAGCATCAAAAAGGACATAGAAACTATCAATAAGTGCCAGGAGGAAATGAAGAATACAATTTCTGAATTGAAGAATACAGTAGAAGGAATCAACAGTAGGCTAGAGGAAGCAGAGGACCAGATCAGCGAGTTGGAGGATAATGTAGACAAATACTCCAAGACAGTACAAAAGAATAAAAAAAGGCTGAACAAGATTGAAGAGGGGTTAAGAGAGCGCAGGACAACATGAAACGTAACAACATCCGTATCATAGGGATACCAGAAGGAGAAGAGAAACAAGGAATGGAAAACCTGTTCAAAAAAGTCATGATAGAAAATTCCCCTAACATGATGAGTGAAAACATTAATCAAGTTCAGGGAGCACAGAGGGTCCCAATGAAGATCAACCCAAACAGACCAACACCAAGGCACATTATTAAAATGGCTAATTTCAAAGACAAAGAGAGAATCCTAAAAGCTAAAGTAGGTATATAATATGGCACTTCATACCCCATCTCTATGCCTGGAACTGGAAATGAGTCCAGATGCTTGCTGTGTTCATGTCACCTGGTTACAAAGAATTAAAGGGATTCAGAAATCAGAGGACCAGACTTGCAACCACCTCTATAACCTGTGTTCTCTCTCAATACTGTAGATCACCTGTGTGTTTCCACCTTGGGTTTTACATGATAGCCTTTCAGCTCAATCCCTGATCAAAGAAATAAAGTTGGGAGGAAAGGTAGAACAGAGAAGATTGGGCATCTGCAGACAGAATGCACAATAGGAAGGTTTTCCACTACAAAGAAAATTGCACTGATAAGACACTTGGAAGGCATGAACTGGATTCACTGAAATATTCCTTCCAAGAAAATGATTCTAAAGACTTTTTCCCCTTGCTTATTAAGGCAATATCATTTCTCTAGCCTGTATTAACCAGCCTATCTGTTCATACTTAGTTGGTGGTTTCTCTGATTCAGTCTAATTAATGTGTTCCTTGATTCTCCACTTCTTGTCAAGTATAGTTGGAATAATAATAATAATGGTAATATATAGTAGTAATAATAAATAGGATTTTTAATTACTTATATAAGTCTTTTAATTATCACCTGACCCTATTAATATAGGTATTGCTAATATCCTCATTTTATTAATGACCAACCTAAAGCATGGAAACAAAAGTGTCATTTGTCCTGGGTAACACTCCTAGTAATCTGGAATTCAAATTCAGACAGACTTTCTGACTCTATAGCCCTCTCTCTAAACCACTAAATATACTGAGCTACTCTCATCAACCTCCTTTGATAAACTTGTACTTTCTGCTCATGATTTCTAATCTATGCTCTTCTCAAAAGACCCTTATCCTTTCCCACAGCTGTTAATTTTCAATGCAGTTTTACAGTACATAGCACAGCTATGAAGTAGAATAGTAATTGAATCTGATCTATAGAGTCACACAGCTACAGCAGAGGGCAATGATTTCCTATCATTTCATTTAAACTCACCTCTCCATGTGGAGAAAAGCACATTTCAACTATCTTCAGGGAGAAAAGCCCTATGTACTGGGAAAAGAAAACCAGTTAGACTATCTGCAATGACTATAAATATCAAACTATTTTGAAAACCTAAAGCACACAAACATTGTGAAACCCATCCTATTTCAGGGAAATTTCATTCTAATTATCATGCCCTGAAAAAAAAGTGGAATCAGATCATGTAGTAATCCATTACATATAACATGTATTTAGAAATACCACAATGTACCTAAATATTCTATTTTCTTTAAATTACACCCTGACTTAAGTACTTTGATTAAAATATTGTACCTGTTTTGATAAGTAGTTGGTGTGTTTTTAACTAGCTACCTAAATCTATCAGGAGTGTGACAGAGCAAACCAGCAAAGGCATCATACTATGTGCTTGTAATTAGTTCTAATAGTTGGCTAAGAATTAAGAGAAATACAACAATCCTCAAACAGCAAGGAACTACAAGAGCTAGAAGTATATTTTATAATGAATCAAAGGCCGGAAATGAAAAATGGGTCTTCAGAAAGTAGTCTTTCCTATTCAGAAGTTGATCAAGCAGTAAGGACATGTGCAGATGCATTTTCCATACTGTATTAGGAGCTGATGGTTACAGAGACGACTACCTGTTGCCTGCTCCTAAAAAGCTTTATCATCTCTGGAACTGACATGCCCCATAAGAACTTCCTACAGTGATGAAAAAAAAAATACCCCACATCTGTTCTGTTTAATATGGAAGATATAAACCTCATGTAACTATTTCAATTTCAATTATATTAAATTAAAAATTCAGTTCTTTAGTCACACTAGTCACATTCAAGTGCTAAATAGCCAAATGTGGCTGTTTAATCCAATTTAAATAGAATTTAAAATGTATTTCCTCAGGTACACTATTCAAGTTTCAGTGCCTAGTGGCCACTCATGGCTACAGTGTTGGACAGTACAAACATAAAAATTTCCCCTCATCACCAGAAGTCCTATTGGACAAAGCTACTCTAGAAAATGTCAGAAGGTAAGAAAGGGGGACAGAGGGGAGCAAAAAGGGGATGGATGTAATACAACAACAATAAAATTAAAAAAAAAAAAAAGATAAGAAAGCATAATGTCCTTATTTTTAAGAAGGACTTGCTGTATGGGCTTCTTCAAATAAAATCTTAAGTCATTGTAAAAAGAAGAAATGAACAAGACTAAGGTGAATTCTTACTAACTGAAGGCAAGCTTTTTATATTTAACAATATGCCTGTAACCAAATGGATATTTGACCTTAAACTGGCTTTGAATTCATATATAATACTGTTAAGCAATTTCTTTAGCAATTGAGAGTAAACTATAAGGTACAAAATGTTTCCACTTGAGAAATTGTCTATAAAAAAATGTTAAATCTATTAAATTCTTGACTTTGTAGTCAAAGATGATTAGTATATGTGTGGATGTAGTGGACTATCAGGGACAGAATGAAATTTAGGATAATAGAGATAGTGTGGACATGAATAATTTTACTCCAGCAAACCTCATACTGAGATTTATTTCCTCTTCTTGGTAATGCCTAACAAAGAAAGTTGAGTGTGGGCTTATATCAGTAGGATCAGTTAAGCTGATACATTAGAAAACTCCTAGTGGCTTTCACCTCATTCTAGCTATGGGCCTATTGATGTTCTCATTAAAAACTAATATTCTCAGTGATTTGAAACTCATCATAAATATTTAAGTGGTAGTACTTCTAAAATGAGAGCTTCTTCTCTCCATTCATAAAAGGTCTCAACCCATATGACTATGTTTCCAAAGAAGAACATAATAGTGTCTACAATGATGAGCCCTCAATAATCATGTAGATTCTGATATACATGCCATGAAAATGGAACACAGTAATTGCACAGAGTAGATACATGTGCATTCCATTATCTTGTTTACATACCTGGATGAAAGATTTATATACTTGAGGTTGCTTTATGGTATCATCTTCAGAACTCTGGTCTTTAATGACTTTAGCCTAGAAAACACTCAACAAGGCAATTCGATTTCTGAAAATTGTCTTCTTCACACATGAAATAATTTAATTTAATGACAATAATGTTAATCACATTAATTGTAGGGAGGAAATTCACTGAGCAAAGCCACATTAATTCTTGGCTTTATTTTATTCTGTTTGGAATTTGTGAATTTAGAGGGCTACATATTGGCTTCTGGAATGTTCCAACTTAGATTCCACTAAAGCATCCTGAGTGAGCATTGCCCACCTCAAGGGAAGAGATCTCTGCTTTGGTCAAAGAGGTTAGCCAAGAGCCTGTTACTGTCAAATGGGCGTCCTTCCCTTTTTCATTTCCTCATTCTAAATTCCCCTTTTCCCTGTTGTTTTTCTTCTTTAAAAATAATGCTTTGATATAATCTAAACCAGTCCTTTTCTAAATAGCCTCTCATGCCTTCTTCCATTCATTGATCTATAGAAAATCTCAGTATAGACTCCCAAACCTCAGCTGTAGTAATAACCTAACCATGGTCAGCACTGTTAGCACAATCATCAGCCATTTATCTGTTCCTGCTTGTATGCTGACTGGTCTCTGTATACTGGTTAAAACTATCCAATCAGCACTGAAGCTAATGGGCTACTTCCCACCTCCTCTGGGAAATCAGTTGCTCCCAGGTACAGAGTTCTTTTAGTCATGACCTAATTGGAATAAGAGGGCACATTTCTACCAAGATGAACTAGTCAAATGATTTCTTCCTAAAAATTTTGATTAGAATTAAGACTTAGCAAGCCTGACCTGATTTTTAAATGAAGCAGTTGCAAACTTGGGACACCTAAGTTGGCTATCTTCTCAGTAGCACATGATGGAGGAACAGAAAAAAAAGAAAAAGAAAAAAAGAAGGAGGAGGAGGAGGAGGAGGAGGAGGAGGAAGAGGAGAAGGAGAAGAAGAAGAAGGAGAAGGAGAAGGAGAAGGAGAAGAAGAAAAAGAAGGAGAAGGAGAAGGAGAAGGAGACGGAGACGGAGAAGGAGAAGGAGAAGGAAGAAGAAGAAGAAGAGGGGTCAATTGCTGGAAGGAAATAAAGTGAACTTACAACAGTTTTACAGTTCAAGCTCCTCTCTCCCTGGTGTTACTCTCCCAACCCACTCCTGCACACCCTCATGGACCTATGCATGTAACCAAGATCCTCCTTCAAAGAAGACTGCCTCATCTCTGACATAATCATCTCTTGTTTCTTCTCCTTTTTACTTTTAAATGACAGTTTTTATATGTCCTCTTCTTCCTTCTTGTAATAAGTAAAAGTATTCCCTCTCTCCTCCTCTCTAAAGCTAACCCTTCAGCTCAACTTGAGCCCATTCCCTTCCATATCCAGAGTAACTCTTAACTTTTCTTCAGTTACCTACTCCTTCACACACCTTTTCATCTCAATTTATTTAGGGATTCCCCTTAGTTTTCAAGTGTGTTTTGTTTTCCTTCATCTGTCACCAGATGAAGAGAGAGGTCTGCACTTGGTAAACAAGTACTAAGCTCTGCCTACCTCCATGTCACTGTGCTGAGCATTTCTTGTTTATTAGCAACAACCCCACAGCTCTGCCTGCTGCATGACTCTGCCTCTACCTCCTTCCCACCTTCACAGTCCATTCAGCCCAGCAAGCTTTGCCTTCAACACTCCAGGGAAGCATATGTCCCAAAGGGTGCTTGTAGATACCCAATCACCAAATCCTAAGTTACTTTCTTACCTCACACTTTTTGGCTTTTGTACCACATTACAATAATGGTTTCTCCTTTGCGATAGGCAAAATAATGATCCTTCCAAAATGCCCAACTCCTAATTTTTGAACCCTGTGTATATGTTACATTATATTGCAGAAGGGACTTGGCAAATGTGGTTAAGTACAGTTCTTGAGGTAAGAAGAGTTTCATGGATTATCCAGGTCTAAGTATAATCTAATCACATGAACTATTTAAAGCCAAGAGTCACTCAGAGAGATATGATGCAAGAAGCAATAGGAGAGATTCAAAGCGGGAGATGAACAAAATCCACCATTGCTGAAGAAGTAAAACAGCCAGAGCCAAGGAATATAGGGAGTCTTTATAACCTGGGAAAGGTTTTTAGATGACAGCCAGCAAGAAAATGGGATCTCAGGCCTACAATCACAGAAAGTGAGTTCTGCCAGCAAGCATAAAAAACAAGGAAACAGATTCTCTTTTAGGACCTCCAGACAGGAACATCTTCCTTTTAACCAGGGGAGACTCATACAGAACTGAAGATAATAATTTTGTGTTGTCAACACCACTATTTTGTGGTTATTTGTTATGGCAGCAGAAAACTAAAATAACCCTTTCTTTCTGAAATTTTCTCCTTGGCTTTTGTAATAATGCTTTTTGTGGTTCCACCCCTATGCCCTTGAACTCTTCTTCTTTAGCTTTTCTTTATTTCCATTCTCCTTATACTAGGTAATTTCTAAATTTCTGTTTTCATTCCTATTCTCCTCTCGTCAATCTCATAAGATTTTGAACATCAACAACTACTTCTACTCATATGGCACCAAGAGCTAAACTTCTACCTTTGACCTTTCTCCCAACTGCCTGGTGGCTATCATGGTCATCTAAATAACACACCCACCCCAAACATTCAGTATGTCCAAAACTGAACTCATCACCTTCCTCCAAGGGTTGCTTCCCTTCTTATTGTTCTACTCTTTACTCATATTGCTATCCTCTGTTACCCATATTTAAAAACACTGAACCATCTTCAGTATCTGTTGATAGTCTATAATACCCACCTTTACAATGTTTTTCAAAGTCCTATGTATTTAACTGTTTTTGTGCTACTTCTTCTCACTTACTACTGGCCTACTGTTTCAGAAAGGATTGAATGATAAAAATAGAAACCAATTCAATTATTAAAAGTAGACTTAAATATAGACTTTAAGTTCTATAGGTAATAGAAGAACCAAGAACCTAAATAAGGAATAATCAAGCAATCCAGAAAAAATAGTGCAATAGTAAGTCGCTATCATCCCTACCTTGGAAAGGCAAAAAATGGAAGATGAAGTTACCAAAGCTGTAGCCACAGAGAAGTCACTGCTGCTGCTGGAAGTACTACCGAGAGCAGAGTGAAAGAGAACTACTCTCCCCTTCTCCAACTTTCCACTCTTCCAACAGTACCTCTCATTGACCAAACCAGCAGAAAGCCAGCTGACCACTGACAAGAAGTCTGGGCAACACAGACTGCAGGAGTCAGTTCCCTTGTGATAAGGAGAAAAGAAAGATATAGGCCTGAAAGCACAGAAGCAATAGGCTGGCATATGCCCTATTCCACCATTCATTTTCTCTCACCTTGACTATCTGTCCTAGTCTAATAATAGTCTTTCTTCCTCTTGGGTCTCCACACCATCCCATAACACTACTGCCAGATGAATCTTCCTAAAGCAATCATCTAATTATGTCACTTTCCTTTCCAAAGTTTCAATTGCTCTCTATTCCTACTGAAAAAAAAACAATTCTTTTGTCTGGTGGTTACTCTGTTGGCCAGTAGTGAAGCACATCTCTCAGTATTCATTCTCTTATGTAGTGCCCTCCTACACTGACTCTAGGCTTGATTAGTGGGATATTAGAAAACATGATGCAGGCAAGGCCTGATATGGGTTTGAGCATTAAGGCTTATCCTATTGGAATGCTTGCTCTTGAGATCTGTCCACAATGCAAAGCATAAACTAGGCATGTGAAAAGTGTTATGTCAATAGAGAGAGGGGCCACAGCTTCCTGGCCATTGCTCCTAAGCCTAAGACATGTGAGTAAAGCTCTCCTGGGCGTTCCCACCTAGCTTCATGAGAGATTCCAAGTGAGACCTGCAGAAGAACCACTAAGTGAGCCCTAGCCAACTCACAGAAGCATGAACAGTAAAATAAGTGTCTTTTCTTAAGCCACAAAGGTTTGAGATGGTTTCTCATAGAACAACAGAAAGATGAAATACTCCAACTCCTTTCACAATCATATAAGGTTGAATTTCTGTAACAAATCACTCTTCTACATTGGTAATGATTTTGCTTCTCTGAGCAAATCCTGACTGCTATGCCTAGCATCAAAAGCTGTCTGCAAGCTGACCCCAGCCAGGCTTTCCCTGCTCACCCCTGGCTACTGTTTTCAATCACGTTTTACTCCAGCCAGCTAAGTCATAGGTTCTTACACACGCCCTTTACTCTCTAGATCCACACCCTCCTCACCCAGCATGAAGCTTCCACTAGTGCTGACATAAGTAAACACTGGTTTAATATCACCTACTGCTGGAAGTATTACCACATCTCCATAAATAATCTTTTTCCTCTTTAACACTCTCTTATTTTATGTGTGCATGGTACCTACCTTGCATTATTGTTAATTAGTTCTTTGCAGAAATGGTGGTAGTTCCAAGAGGATAGGGTTGAGATTCTTAATGCATCTTTTTCTTTCCTTAAATGTTTGTGGGCTGCCTGACTCAATTAAATATCAGTTATCTTGGGTGATCAGGAAGAAAAAGAAAATAAATTATGTGTGTCTACCACTAGAATGAAAACTTTGCTGGGCACTAAAAAAGGCTCAGAGAAGACTTGTAAATTGGATGACATTCATGTAATATTTAATATGAACCTTATATTTCAGGAACATCCTCCTTAAACACTGCACAGTTCCCAAAATATTTGAAACATTTAGAGTTACAATTACAATCTTCCCTTCTTTTCTAACAACTCATTTTCCCCTTTCTCTCTCTGTATTACTTTCTCTCCCCAGGCCCTGCTTTTTTCTTTTATTCAAAGGCAGGTAGCCTTCTCTAGGCAGGCTGCATGCTGCCCAGACCCCATGTACAGGTTCACAGAGATATAAGGGTCATCACAAGTATATTAACTTGACCCCTTCCTTTCTGTGCAGATTTGTTTCCTGGTCTGGAACCAACAAAATGGTGCATTTTCAGAGTCCTAACTCTTCAAGGAGAGTTTAATTTTAATTTAATCATTTTAGAAAAAATGATAAGAACAATCAAGTTCTTGGTTAGCACAAAACATCTAGGAAATTGTTACAAATATTTGACAATATTCACTCAAGAAGGAGAAAAGCATGTTATGCAACTTTGGTTATAAATGCAAAGCAATTTTCATAGCAAATTAAAAACTAGAGCTTGACAATGAACTGGTACCCCATAACATAATAACTCCTCCTAAGAATGTTATTTAAAAGACACACACCTACAAGTATGCCCTCTTTTTCCTTCTTCTTCTTCTTCTTTTTTTTTTTTTAAGAAATAAATAGGACTTGTGCAAAATTCTAAATTACAAATCAGCTTCATACTCCATACAAATAATAGGAAAAGCCAGAGTTTTGCACTGAGACACCAATCTGAATGCCAGTTCTAAGGCATTTACCGGGTTCATTACTTCAGCTCTCTCACCCTTCAAGTTTCCTCAGCTGCCAAACAGGGATCACAACCCTGGCCACTTAGGATTGTTCTGAGAGGTACTTTTGAGGACATAGGAAAGGCCATACTACCTAGAATTGCCAGTGCTCAATCACTCAAGAAACAGCAGGCTTAGGATACCTAATGAATCTGTTTCTCTCACCAGCACTCAGAATAGGACCTTGTATGCAGTATGTGGCCCTTCATCAGAGGAGCTAGGGATTCATTTCTACATTTACTTCCTTTCACTAAACCAGTTTTGCAGTTTTCTTGCTCACATAGTGACAAGACACAGTCCTTACAATGTGGGGGTCATTAGTCCCTTCCAGCAACATGCGTTCAGGTTGGCAGACAGGTATCAAGCCCCAACCAACCTCTTCTCTGTCCTTGGAAATCTGAGGGAAATGTGAGATTCAAGGTTCTTGAGCACTAGGAGTTTATTATCTGTATACACAGCACAGACACCTAAGAAACAACAGCATCTCGACCACACATTTTATAGCCCTTTTATAATATTTTGTGTACTTGCATATAAAACATGTTACTCAATTTTCTTCAAAGTACCCAGTGCTTCTGAAGTAGGCAAGACAGGTATTAGGATGGTGATTACAAAGCTGAGAAGTTAACACTGAGTCTGAGCAGTGTTGGGGCTACAAAGGCTCTTAACGGCAGAATCTGCATGGAGCTCTGGGTCCCCAGACTCCCTGCCCATTGCTCAACCCAGGAGACACACATCTTCCCGTGCTTCCCTTCCCTTATTTCTTTCTTTTGCATAAAATTTCTTTCTTTGTGACTTTGATGTACTGAAAGAAGGAGATCTTCAGATCATTAATTCATTCAAAATCATTTCCTAAGCTCCTACATGGTACAAGACTCCATGCTGGGTGTTTTGGGCCACAGAGGTGGCTGCAGGAGCCACAATGTTTCAGAGGAAGGCAGTGCTGTGGGAGAGGAAATGCAGAGTGCTTCCATTCATGAGAGTCCAGAGGGCCCCTGGAAGGACGTGGTTCTCATCTGTGCCTGTGAAGACTGGGCATAAAACAGGCAAGTCAACTCAGGCCTTAGACCCAAAAAATCAAGAAATGCAACTTCATTTTGTTTTTTGAAATACTTCAACTCCATTTCTATTGTGTCCCCCATTTTCTGTCTATTTGAATAATCTCTGTCCATTCAAAGTGAGGTGGTTAATTTTATGCATCAAGTTGACTGGGCTACAAGGGGCCAGATATTTGGTTAAACATTATTCTGAGTGTGTCTGTGAGGGTGTTTCTGGGTGAGATGGACATTTCAATCCATAGACTGAATAAGCAAACTGCCTTCTCCAATGTGGGTAGGCCTCACCCATTCTGTTTAAGGCCTAAATAGAAGAAAAGGCTAAATAAGAAAAAAATATTTCTCTCTGACTATATAGAGCTGGGACATAAGTCTTCCTCTGCCTCAGACTTGGACTGGAACTTACATCATCAGCTCTCTTGGTTCCCAGACTTTCGGACTCAGACTGCAACTATGCCATCTGCTCTCCTGAGTCTCTACCTTGCCTATTACAGAGCTTGGACTTCTCAGCCTCCATAACCATGTGAGCCAATTCCTTGTAGTAAATCTCTTTCTCTAGATTCGTAAATATCCTATTGGTTTTGTTTCTCTGCAGAACCCAGACTAATACCCAGGGTTTTCTTTCACCACTCAGTGATGGGTGTAGCAGCAGAGGGACTTACTTAGAACCAAAAGACAAGAAGAAGACAATTGGTTATCATGCCTCATGATCTGTACTGCCAGAGCACAACTAGGACCTCACATTCCTGGCAGGGTCCTTGAGTGTGTTGTTACACTCTAATAGTTCAAATCATTATAGGTCTCAGGTCCAGCTCTCACAGCCTCTCCCACAACCCTCCAAGGCATTTGGGAAGCATCTGGCTATTCTCTTGCCCATGCCAGATATCCAAGACATTTGGCTAGGCTGCCCCAATCCCATAAGTGTGCACCCCATGACTGGGGGCTGGAAGCTCTGCAAGACTTTCATCTTCTCAGGTCACATCCACCTAGATCCCCATGACAAATTTAGCATTTCTATAATGACACATCTTCAGCATCCCACAATGTCTACTTCTTCCTAGCTCCCGCTAAACATATTGCCTCCCTCAACATGTGAAAGCTTTATCTGGAAAGGTAAGAGTGGGAGTAGGGAAGCAGAAAAAAACTGAGTGATCATATATTCCTATTTGCACATGAAGGTCAGCTTTGATCATCCAAAAATTAATAATTTGACTCATGGTTTCTGCAGATTTGGTTATTTTTCTCTTGTTTTCTGTAATTGCATTGTCCCCTCAGATAGTAAAAACTGCAGACTAAATGGGACAAAAATTTAAGGGGAAAAAATTAAATCAGATCAAGAAACAATCTGGGTAATATTTATCACTCTTACCCAACAGACTAGGGTTGGGATATGCTGATTGGCATTGGAAGAGGACATTCAAGGGATAAATGTAAGAGATAGAGTGAAAGGAAAATGCACAGGATTCATTATTTTCATTTTTACAAAACCCTTCTTCTCCTAAGCTTTTATTTATGAGAATAAAATAAATTATTAGGCAACTTATCAAAACTAGCCATTCAACATGGAACTGGCTGACAGTAGCCAGAGGAAAGGGGGATAATGGTGGAAAGAAGGGGAAAAGACTAGACAAAGAACATGTATAAATGGCCCATGGACATGGACAACACTGTGAGAATTGACTGTGATAGGGGGCAGAGGAAGGCAAAGTGGGTAAACTGAGACAACTGTAATAGAATAACAATTACACAACAATCTAAAAAGCAATTTTAAATAATAAAAAACAACTCAATATTCAGAAATCAAAAGCATTTTTGTATACCAATTATGAAACATCAGAGATAGAAACTAGAAAACAAATCCCATTTACCATAGCAACAAGAAAAATAAAGTACTTAGAAATAAACTTAACCAAGGAAGTAAGAGACTTGTACTCAGAACACTACAGAACACTGAAGAAAGAAATTAAGGAAGATACAGATAAATGGAAGCATATACCATGTTCATGGATGGGAAGAACTAACATCATTAAAATGTCCATACTACCCAAAACAATCTATAGATTCAATGCAATCCCAATTAAAATACCAATGACATAATTCACAGAGATAGAAAAAGTACTTTAAAATTTTATATGGAGCCAAAACACCCACGAATAGCCTTTGCAATCTTGAGAAAGAAGAACAAGGTAGGAAGAATTACAATACCGGACATCAAACTATACTACAAGGCTACTATCATCAAAACAGTCTGGTACTGGCATAAGAATAGACATGTAGGTCAATGAAACAGAATAGAGAGCCCAGAAATAAACCCAAGACTCCACGGTCAATATTCAACAAAGGGGGAAGGAGCATAAAATGGAGTGAAAACAGTTTCTTCAACAAGTGGTGTTGGGGGAACTGGAAAGCAACATAAAAGATAAAACTAGACCACCAACTTACACCATACACCAGAATAAACTCAAGATGGATAAAGGACTTACACATAAGCAGTGCTACCATAAAGGTCCTGGAAAAAATATAGGCAGTAAAATTTTAGATATCCTATGCAGAATATGTTTACTGATACTTCTCCAAGGACAAAGGAAATAAAAGAACAAACAAACAAATGGGACTATATCAAATTGAAAAGTTTCCATTCAGCTAAAGAAAACACCAGCAAAATATAAAGGGAACCAACTATACATGAAAACATATTTGTCAATGATACCTCAGACAAGGGTTTGATATCCAAAATATATAAAGAACTTATGAGACTCAACACCAGGGAGCCAGACAGTTCAATTTAAAAGTGGGCAAAGAACCTGAACAGACAACTCTCTGAGGAAGACATACGAAGGGCCCAAAGGCATATGAAAGAATGCTCAACATCACTAGCCATCAGAGAGATGCAAATTAAAACCACAATAAGATACCACCTCACACCTGTCAGAATGGCAATCATCAACAAATCAACAAACAACAATTGTTTGCAAGGATGTGGGGAAAAGGGAACCCTGGTGCACTGTTGGTGGGAATGTAGGCTGGTATAGCCACTATGGAAAACAGTACGGAGTTTTCTTTAAAAACTAAAAATGGAACTGCCTTTTGATCTAGCAATTCCATTACTAGAACTATACCCGAAGAACCCTGCAACACCAATTCATAAGAACCAATGTACCCCTATGTTCATAGCAGCACTATTTACAATAGCCAAGTGCTAGAAACAGCTTAAGTGCCCATTAGTGGATGATTGGATCAAAAAACCTTTGGTACATTTACACAATGGAATACTACACAGCAGAAAGAAAGAGGGAACTCCTACCCTTTGCAACAACATGGATGGAACTATAAAGTATTGTGCTTAGTGAAATAAGCCAGTCAGTGAAAGACAAATACCATATGATCTCACCCATTACAGGATAATAATGAACAAAACAAATAAATAAGCAAAACAGAACCAGATACATGAATACAATGAATAGACCTTCAGTGGGCAGAGGGGAAGGAGGAGGAGGGGGCAAAGAAGGGGAACAGTTTAGTCAAGGAACTAGCATGGAAGAACCATGGACATGGACAACAAGTGAGATTGACTTTGGCGTGGAGTGGGCTGGTGGGGAAGGGGACAGAGGGGAGTGAAAAGGGGATGGAGGTAATATAACAATAAAATTAAATTTAAAATATAATGAAAAAACAAAACTAAGTTCTACCCTAAACTTCACAATTTTATTTTATTTTCTCTTCATTTTCAACCATGCTTTGTGTGATGTAAACAGACTTGCTTACTTAGCATCCTTCACTCATTCCAGACCCATGCCTTTGTACACCCATTCCCCTCAAATCACCTCTGTCAGAATGAGAATAAGCTTGGGCCCAACTCAGTAGTCCCTGAGGCCTGGCTGGGGAAAACGGGAGCTGTTCTATCAAAGGTTGTGCCAGGACCTCTGCCTACCTTGCTGTCATGAGTGCTCAGACTCAGAGCCAGTGGTTGGCAGGAATCAGATGAGAAGCAGAGATAAGCCTGGTCTCATCCATCTGCCAAAGTAGAGGTCAGGGCTAGCCCTGCTAGAGGTGATAGAAGAGAGCGGATATAGCACAGCATGGTTCTGAGGGATAGCTACTCACAAGGGCACCTCTAGATGGTACCAGGGAGAGGGAGGGCAAGAACCATGGAAAAGATCCTATTATAGAAGCCTGGGATACTAGACAGGATGAAATGTGTGGAAGCCAGTACTTTGGGTTAGATCCACATTGGCATAGGGTTTTGCTATAACCAGCATCCTACCACAGTGCCCAGGGCTGGTGACTGGCACAGAAAGCTGGTCTTATTAGTATTCTGTCTCAGTTCCAGGCACTGCCGGATGAGGAGGAGGAGTTCTGAGCTTGGGGATATGAGGAGCTGGAAAACTCCATGAGAAGTGTTACAAAGCACAGAGGCAGGAGACCATAATAGGTAAGAGTCAAATAAGTTTCATGAGAATATAAAATCTACAAGACCAGATTTTGTCTGTTTAGTTCATGGCTATATCTTCTTTATTAATAATGGTTCCTGGCACATAACTTACACTCAGTAAATACTTGTGAATAGAATGTATAAAATCATCATTCTGTCTTTTGCCAGCTGTATAATTATATGCAAGATAGTGAGCCTGTGTTTCTCAGATTTAGTTGTTTTAGACAACATGAGTTTTCACAGACAGAATTCTGGCCCCGATAACTTTCACTCTCAGGTGTTACTCCCAAGATGACATTCTATTACATGGCAGAAAGGAACATTGCAGATGCAGTTGATTACTAATCAGTTGACCTTAGAGAGATTATCCTGGAGTATATATAAAGCTAATCTAATCAAACATATCCTTAAAAGCAGAGATCTTTCTCCAGTTGGTAGAAGAAAGGGAAGTCATGCAGGGAGGTAGAAGAGGGAAAAGGGGGATAAATGGTGAGGGAAGGAGACTGGATTTAGGGTGGTACAGACAAAATACAATCTACAGATGATGTATTACAGGATTGTACACCTAAAACCTATATAATTGAATTAACCAACATCACCCCAATAAATTGAATTTAAAAAGAGAAGTCAGAGGTTCAAGGCATAAGGAGGATTTCATGCACTATTTGGTTGACTTGAAATTAAGCAGGACATGTATCAAGGAAATGGTGACTTCAGTTCCACGATCACAAAGAACTGAAATCTGTCAGCAACCTAGATGAGCTGGAAAGTGTAATCTTCCCCAGAGCCCAGCTGTGACTATTGTTCTTATAAGAAGACTATGTGAAGACAGAGACACGCATAGGAGAGAAGGCCATGTGGCAATAGAGGCAAAGATTGGAATGATGCACGTACAAGTCAAGCAATGCCGAAGATTGCTGACAACCACCAAAAGCTAGGAAGAGACAAGGAAGGATCCTTGTTAGAGCCTTCTGTGGGAGCTTGGGCCTGATGATACCTTGATTTGAACTTTTAGCATCCAGAACCATGAGAGAATATTTTTGTTGTTGTTGTTTTTCGGCTATCCAGTTTGTGATGATTTGTTATGGTAGTCCTTGAAAATAAATATACCCTGTATTAAATGGCTCAGAGAATTATTGTGTTGAAAAGCAATTGAAGAAATATACCATAGGCTTAGGTTCTGGGAATAAGCCCAATGCCACATTATGGAAGCAGTTAACTAAATGAGCTGCTTCTCCTGGCTCACACAGGAGGCCATTACATCTTCCAGCTCTAGAGCCACACTGTCTCTGCTACTATGGGCCTTAGTAAAAAAGGATACCTGATGCTCTGCTTCTCTCCCTTATTAATTCAGTTCCTAATTTAAGCCTCTAGCAAGGGTATCTGATTGGTGGAACTGAACCACTAAATCCAGCTGCAGGGGATCTGAAAATGTAGATTTTACTCTCTCACCTGTCCAGCTAGAAAAGCACAATCCACAGAAACCACACTAGACAGCAAAGTATCTACTCCCAATCCCCACCCCCCAGTAGATCCAGACTCATCTAACCTTTACTGAAATCTTCACATGGGCCAGGCATTAAATTATAGGACCCCTCCTCTATTATTTTATTCATATTCTTAACAGTCTTTCCAGTACTATTATTGTCCTCATCCCATATATATGGAAACTGAAGTTTAATTAGGTTTTCAAATCTCATTGATTGCCTCAACAATTTATTTAACAATCAAGATGTATTTCTTGAATACCTACCATGTGCCAGACTTGCTGGGAATAAATGGCAGATAGGAATGACTTAATCTCTAACTCCAGTTGCTTAAAATCTAATGCAATGGTTTTAAACACCGGCACACATGATTTGCCTGGGCCCCAGGTTTTCAGGTAGATTGCTGAATCATTACCAGAAGAGAAACACAGTCTTTATCAAGGTGATGATCTGAAGCCTAGTCCTTTGATTCCAGGTCCAGGAACTCTACAAATATCCTAAAATCTCCTCCAAGTGCCAGGCAGGTAAAAGAGATATGTGCAGAAGGTAGATATAAGCCAATAGGTGTTAAGTCAGTTATTCGTAACTGAACCTGGCATGACAGCTTCTTAATGACACATAACACGTTCCTGGATTATTTAGGGCCTTTGTGCATCCAGGCTATGAGCAATGGCAAGGCTCCTCACCCCCTCCTGCACTTGGCATGAATCCCAGTAAGGCAGAGAAGCCACTTCCAAGGCAGTCTCCTCTCAGAGCACCTCTCACACTGAATGCTAACTGCCTTTTGTCTTGGCTGTCAGCCCTACTGGGCTATAAGTAACAAGAGGGTCAGGGATTGAGTCTGCCTTGTTCACAGTCATATTAACTATGGGCCAAGTACTATGCTGAGTTTTCACAAACAATATATACTTGTGGGAAAGAGAAAGTCACATCCCTTCACATCAAGGGACCATATGTCCTCTAGCCTCACATTTTTTAGAGAGGAAAACACCCCCTGGATTCAGAATGGTTTGCCAAATGCCCTTCTTCCTACCATTGGCAAAAGGGCCATGCTATCTGTTCTGTTCTGAAGGTTCACTCACACCGCTTTGCCCTCACTCCAGGAGTGGCTGGAGCTTCATTCTCACCCCACAGGTAGCAGATACAGCAGGGAGACTTTTTTCCATTCTTCAACTCCATAAATAATACTTTTTCCAGGCTCTGTTCTAGGTGTTCAAAATACAATGGTAAACAAGCAGTTTTTGTTCTCATGAAATTTATATTCTAGCCAGATGGCAAACAAGAGTGGGTAGAGAGTAATCATAGATTATGAGAAGCATAAGGAAGGTAAAAAAAAGTAATGGGTGATCAACCTAGATAGCTGGTCAGAAGATACCTCTTGCACAGAGGAAATGTGAGCAGAAACCTGAAGGGTAAGATGGTACCATGAAAAGACCTAAGGGAAGAGTGTTCCCCAAAAAAGTAACACTAAGTGCAAAAGCCTCACTGGGAGAGGGGTAAATTTGTTATTTTAAGAACAGAATAAGTCCAGTGTGGCTGGAATTTAGTAACTGAATTATGATAGAAGATTGCCCAGGACTTTGTGAGCTAAGGAAAAAAATGAAGTTAGACAACCCCAAGGACCTTAGAACTCTATTCTCAGAACTTCAGAGAGGTGTCCAGGCACGTGGCATGACTGGCAGCCAGATACAGTAGCAACTGCTCTCTTGTATATAGATGCCTTGGATCCACATCCTTGAAGAGAAATCTAGAAAAGTCTCCTTTGCCCTCTGCTGTCTGTAAAAATATTCCCAGGGACACTCAAGAGACCTGTCTCATTAAAATGAAAGCCTATTCTAATATAACAATTGGAAAAGTGTCTGAAAATTACTAGATTCCTTATTTGTATTTATATTCTTGATTTAAATGCACTGAGGTTATAACTCAATATATAATTGTTGTTACTGCCATGCAACCAATTCTACTTGGAATTTCATAACCCATCTTACCCTATTCACTCCTATTCTACCCCACCCCACCCCCACTGTGGTTATCTTGGTTTGGGTTGCCATAGATTAGCAGAAAAAGGCCAGTGTATACACAGGTAATGGGGAGGAAATGCATGCCCTCTACCAACATGCAGAGGGTGCTACTCAAAGAACCACCTCAACGTGGAGGCAGCTGTCAACCTGAGGCCTGGGTTGGAAGAGATTTTTGGAAGACATGTGTAGGTTCACTCCTCCAGAAATTGTTTTTTAAAAATCTTTTATTTTAAAATAAATTTTGACTAGCAGAGGAGTTACAGTAGTAGTAAAGAGAGTGTTGCATATTCTTTACCCTGTTTCCCCAGGCATTAGCATCTTATGTAACCATGGTACCATGATCAAAACTAAAACAATGAATACACTATAAGTAAACTATAGATACTGTTCTGACTTCCCCAGTTCGTCCTCAGTTTCCAAAATGCAACTGGTTTGAACTAAACCCTCAATCCCCACCAGGGCCAATGAAATGGAAGGATTTAGGATGGGTAGAGCCCAGTTGGGAACAGGGAGAACCCAAGACTTTTCTAGTATGAAAAATCAAGGAGAAGGGAGGAAGTACACCTTCTGTGACATTGTATGTGGTTGGGAAGAGCAGGCCTGTCACCTCACTTCCTCAGGGGGAATTAGGGTGCCATGAACTTATAGAGGGTAGGAACAGTGGAAGAAGTAGCCTGATGCTCACCTTCCTTTGAGAACCAAGGCCCTTATTCACTTTTTCTGGACCTGCCGAGCCTCTGGCAATCAAGGCCAGCTCCTCTGGATGGTAGCAATGTTGGCTGCAGAGAGTGGACACCTCCCTCTGGGAATCTCTGGTTCTCAGTACAGTCTACATCCGAGTCTGCATATCTGACTCTCCCTAGGTTCCCCAGTGCCTAAACTGCACAATTGCACAGGGCAGGACCCAGCCCTGGATCCAGCATGGTATTTGCCATGTTAACAGCATTTGAGAAGCAACAGGATGTGTTTGGAGCAGAAGTGATTGATTGAGATGAAAAGAAAACGAGGACAGCTAAAATTGCAACAAATTACCTTGGCTGAGACTCGTCAAAAAATATATCATTTTTATTGCCGCTGGGGAGTTAACTATCCTTCTTCATACCTGCACCCAGGCTTATGGGTGGATGAGCAATTGTCACCAATACTTTTCTGCCTCCCATGAAATCTAGAGAGATGCAATTAAAGGAGCATCAGAATATTTGCAGAAAGTACTGTACATTAATAGTGGCTGTTCCCTTTCTTTCTGCCATGTGAAGATACTGTAAGAAAGTGGCTGTCTACAAGCCAGGAACTGTCACTGCCAGAGCTTGATCTAGTACTTCTAGCCTTCACAACTATTAGAAAATAAATATCTATCAGTTAAGCTTATATATACATATTTAGTAACTATTCCTACCACCACCTCACGTCCCCCGCCCCCGACGCACACACACAGGGGTTGAAGCTGTTTAACCAGTTGAATCTCCCAATTTATGAACCAGGGAAAGAATATACTTAGGATAACAGTAAACATCCTGATGTTTGCTTGAATATGCAGCGAGGGAGAAGTTGGAGGAATCAGGGGAAAGAGAAAATGGAATGCCTTGCTTTCAAGGAATGAGTTTTCTGCCTACATAGAGGAGGAGACTCAAGCTGAACACAATATGCTGCATAAATATGCCTATCTCTTCAATGATAAATGAAATGGAACTGAAATCTGGAAGATTAATTCAGTAAGCCACAATGCCTTGAATTTTAGTGTTTGGTGTTCTTTTTATGTTCTGTGGTATATGGGGCAGAACTTTGGGGTCTCATACAAGCAGTTACACAAGTACTTAAAGATCCAAAACTCTTTTCTGAAAAACATTGAGTGTAGAAACAGGTACTACTGCAGCTGCTACATGTGAAGGAGAGGGCTGACCTTCCTCTGGGTGAGATGAGAAGTCCAGTAATTGAACTTGGATAATGTAAAAGTGATGCTGGCTCCTCTGGAGAGTATACAAGAAGGAATGTACTTGTCCAAAATATCCCAGGTTTTTTTACCCCTACTCAGCTAATGCTATTAATTTTTTATTATTTTAAATATATCCTATGCATATAAAAACAATAGATGGAATTGTGTCTCCCTAAAATCCATATGTTGAAGCTCTAACCCCCAATGTGACCCAATTTGGAGATGGGACCTTTAGGGAAGTAATTAAGGTTAAATGAAGTCATAAGGATGAGATCCTAATTCAGTAGGATTGGTGTCCTTATAAGAAGAGGAAGAGATACTGGGAACCTCTCTCTCACTGTACACGCACCAGGAGAAAGGCCATGTGAAGACATAGCAAGAGGCAGCTGTCTCCGAGCCCCAGGAAAAGAGTTCGCACCAGAGACCAAATTTGTTGGCATCTTGATCATGGACTTTTAGTCTCTAGAACTACAAGAAAATACATTTCTGTTGTTCAAACCACACAGCTTATGGTATTCTGTTATGGTAGCCTAGCAAGATAATGCACATACGCACACACACACACACACACACACACACTCCCTTTTCCCTCTTTTTGTCCACACCATGAAATACACTATGCACCTTGATTTCTGTGATTAACATTGTCTTTGAGATTTATATATCAGGAAATAGTAATGTGTGTCTGTGTTTTAAGGCCAGCATAATATTCCATTGAATGGCACTGCCATGATTTATTCCATTGGTCTCTTATAAGTAAACATTTAAGATGTTCCAAACTTACCAGCACACACAATGCTACAATAAAGAACCCTTAGACATACATGATTTTGCACAGAAGGCTTTTAAAAAATATATGAATTTATTGCCAGGATTTTAAAATAGTAAGATTTCATGTATAATCTGCATTTGTTACTTTTCCTGAAATAGCCAAAGATATGATACACTGGCCTATGTTCTCTCATGGTTCCCACTGGTTAGAGCCGAGAAGTTGCTGCCCTGGTCACATGGCCACTCTTGCTGTCTCGGCCATCACTCATCAGGCCCCCACAGACACAGGAGATCTGGCCCCAATCTAGATACTCTGGTCCCACTGAAGCTTAAGGTAAATCAGCAGAAAGTACACTACATACTAGTTTAGCTCATTCTTACCACCTTCTCAAAAATAAATAAATAAATAAATGGCTTGACTAAGTTAGAATTTACGGTTATGCCTTCTGCCTCTATAGAAAGTTGAGGTAAGAGTCATCTATTTAAGAATGATCTTAGTGTCTTTTACAGTGAGTGCTGTCACTGAAGATACTGTCCACTGTGTGACTCAAAGTTCTTTAAATAAATTCTCATTCCATAAGTGTCCGCTTAGGATTGATTCCAGAATAATAAAAAGGTCTCTTCAGGTGAATGCACACACTTTCTCTTGTCAGAAAATGAAAGTGAAATAATGCACAAACTTCTACTCCTGCATCATGAAACAATGCAAAGTTAGAGCCAGACTCTGTCCCTGCTGCCTTGAGAAGCTCCACAACACTTCTCCATTCTGTTTAAATCGATAACGAGTGGCTCCCTTCCCTCAGTCACTTGCAGCCCATCTAGGTTCAAGTTCCTACCTTTTAGTCAATTTTGGGAAGAACTTAAATATGTCCAAAAATTAACATTTTAATAGCTAAAACTCAGTGCCATTTATTTCATTGGCATTCTCATATTCGATAATGTAGGTAACCTAAGCTACATAAATATACATTTTCCCTGAGGGACCTAATAATCCTATTTTCATTTTGAATGAAATGAAAATTATATATAAATATGTATATTTGTCCTGGATTAGTCCTCACAGAAAAATGAAGGCTGTTTAGCATTAAGTCAGATGAACTTGTCCCTTTATTTCAGTCTTCTTGAGTCCTGTGTTTCAATAGGAATCTGCATCATGGAAGCAGGCAAGAAACAAATTTTAACTAAGGAAAGGAATACTGATTTTTATTTTAAAACTTGACATTACTATCTTGGAATGCTAAAAATACAAGCTAGTTTTAAAGTTAATTTCAGATATGTAATGACTTCATGACGTTCTAAGTTTGCTTAACAATTCTGACCACAAATTCCAAGTCTCAATTCTTAGCTAAGCAATGAGTCTGTCATGACTACTTATTAAGTTGGCTGTCATCTGAGTCTTGAGCCATTTCCTAGTTCCAGGATCTAAGGGAACAATAGTGAAAGCACATTGTAAAGCGCCTTTGACAGTAGCTGCAATGCTGTCATTTATTACCAGTGTGAGCTTGAGTAAGGGACTGGAACACTCAGTTTTCTTACCTCTTCAGTGTGGCTGCTACTGCTTGCATTGTTGTGATGATGATCAAATGAAACGTAATATGTAAATATCCTTGAAAAAGGGTCTAGTGAATAAGAGTAATAATAACAAAAGTTAATAGGTACCAGGCTGCCTTTTATGTAATTTATGCATATTAACTCAATGCTTACAACAACTATATGAAGAAGATTATTAGTATTACAATCTTTACATTTTACAGATAAATGAACTGAGGCATGAAGCAGTCCTAAGACTTGCCAAAGGCCACACAAGAACCAGGATCTGAACCTAGGATGTTGGCCCCAAGACCCATATTCTTAATTACTTTGCTGCCTTCCAAATGGTAAGGAATTTTTTACATTAGTCAACTCCCACAGAGCCCTACTGGTAGAAAAATTTCTTTCAAATACCCCTTCCCTATTTTCTTCACACAAATTAATTTATGTTCAGGAAAAACAAACAAATAAACCTTCCTTTGTGTCCTTCCTACAGAACTAGTTCCTACTAAGCAGGATTAGGTAGATGGCTGATTATTCTCTAAATTGCTATACCACATTTGTTCAATATGTTAGAATTTGCAGTGTGCCTTCCCATGCACTGTCTGACTCTGCCTTCACCAGGGCAAGACAAACAAAAAAGTGTGAGTATTTTCACTTAATCAAGGGCAAAATTAAGGTGAAAAGAAATGGGTGAAGTCTCATAGCTCATGAAGGTACAATTAGGACTAGAAATCATATTTTCCTGATTCTGAACCCAGACCTCCCCCTACAAACCCACCCATGTTTTCACCAAGCTCTTACTAAGATGCTGCATGGGAAGGGGCAGTATATGAATCCCTTGATCCTCACATTTACATCTTTCTTTTGTGGGAGAGAAGAGGTCATGATGCAGCATAAGAATGCTATGTTGTTGAGTGTAGGGCTCTGGTCCCCAGAGAACACTGAGGAATGATACAGTGCTTTCAGTCCCCATGCGTGTGCATGCCAGGGGTGGTATATGCTTGCTGAGGACCGGGGCACTTGCTCTGGTTATGTGGCCTCCAGGTGAAGTCCCCTTTTCCTCTGAAGTGGAAGATAGAAAGAAAAGGAATATTGGGTTCCTTCTAGTGCTTTTCCCGTCATGCCCTATGGATGGTGGAATCATCAGGAACAGCCCCATCCATGTGCTTCACTTCCCAAATGCAGCAGAAGATAGCCCAGAAGTGGTCAGAGGCTAGAGGAATAACAAAGAGCATTAAAGAGAGACAGAAGGAGGAAGTGCATGGGGTATCACCTTTCAGAAGCGGCCATGAAGAAAAGCACTAAATATTTACTGATAAGGAAATTGAGGCTGAGAGGAAATAAGTGGTTATTGGACAAATCCTTCACAGACCCACAATGCTCTTCCAAAATGCATGTTTTAAAATCAGCTAAAAGCTCCTCAGATCACTCATCTTCATTGCTTCACAGGAAGCCCCATTCCACTGTTTCAGCCTCCGAGACAGAATCAAATTGGTAGGGTAGGAGACAACTGAGAAAGCAGTTATCCTGAGATGAGAGAATGGGAGCCAGCACATCTCAAACAGCACAGACACTTAAATGGCACCCAGCTTTGTTCCTGGTAGTGCCTCAACTCACCCAACACGCAGTCCCTCTGAAGACCTCACAAATGCTTTCAGAATTCATTAAACCCAAGTTCCTCTGTCTCTTAAAATTAGCATTCCCCTATTTTTTAATGTGTTTACTTCAATTATCATCATGTGATTTTCACAACACAATGCTAGTGTGTCAGCCTCCCTCCATTGGGATGTGGTATGGAGGCTTTCCGCTTTTAAGTGATCTACTCATTCCAGCCAAATGGATGTAGATCCTCCAGTAGAAATACATACCCTTTATCCTATAATTCCAGTTAGCAGAGCTCATGGTTGGAGGCCTAACAGTTGGTAGGTAGCATGTGATACAGTGACATGAACTGGCCCTGGACATTAAAATTGAGATCCAATCCCACTACTCTATTTCTAGCTGGGTGACCTTGGGAAACTACCTAACTACTCTGAGTCCTAATTATAAAGGCTAAATCAGGCAATGTTCATTTGTGCTAGAAAGAATGCCAAGCACATGGTACATGCTCAAGAAATTATACTAAATGTCTCTTTTCATTAATCCCAAAATAATAAACAAAAAGTTAGAAAAGCAGACAACAGAAGAAACTTTTCATAGCAAATAAAGTTTATAAGCATATACTCCCAATATGTTCAAACAATTCCTTCTTCTTGCTCCAAAGATAATATGTGCCTATCTTTATTATAGAACTTTTATATCAGTGGAATTATTTGCTAATGAATCTGCCTCTGAACTGGAGTGTGAGCTCTGCAAAGTCAGGAGAATTTTATTCATCTTTAGATGAATCAAGCTTCTTTTGATGCCTAGCCAGAATAGGAATTAATAAATTGTGAATGAATAAAAAGCTGTCAAAAAAAGTACTTCCTCAGAAGAAATTTATCCCACAGGTTGATTTGGAAACATATTGCCAAATGAGTTTATAATGTCTTCCTAAATGTCACTAGCAGGTAGCCAACCTAAGTTGCAAGTAATTAAAAGTAATCTGTAAACTTGTCAAGTGTAAACTGTTACAAAAGGATGCTAAAAAAGGGAAGGACTGATGCGACAGCAAAGGCAGGTGGCAATGGTCATCAGAAAGAAGAGCAGAGAAGAAAGGGTTTGTCTCTTCTGCTCTGCTCAGCATGAGGGTGCTCAGACTGGAAATGTTCTGGCTCTTCACACAGAAACATCTCTTGGGACAAAAGAGACAACTCATCAAGTTATCGAGGCTTGACAGGGCTGTCCCTTGGGGACATCCAGCTCTGATTCTATATTCACCAAGAAATCTTCTGAACTGTCATATGTTCTTCTGAGTGAACTCATAGTCTCAGGCCAGGTTTCCCTCCATCTGTGAGTTAACAAACCTGCATTCTGACTTCCACTTCAGAATTGGGGTGGTGGGAGTGTTATCAAAAACCAATTAGTGACTACCTAGTCATGCCAAGAAAAAAAGAAACACAATGAAATTGCTAGTGCTATAAAACTGCAGACCAAATGTTTAAGGAGATAAGTTAGAAGGTCTAGACCTGCTAGGCTTACCTGTTATATTATTTCAATGAGTACAGCAAAGGTTAGAAAAAGGCTAAGGGCAATAAGGAAGCCACAGCCTCCAGTGCCAATATTCCCCACTGGGTCCCTCAGAGTGCAAAGAAGCATTATATGGACTACAACAACAATAAAAAATAAAATAAGGGGGGAAAGGGTGGGTGGGGAGGGGGACAGAGGGGAGTAAAAAAGGGATGGATGTAATACAACAACAATAAAATTTTAAAAAAATAAAGAAAGAAAGAAGAAAAAATAAATAAAATAAAATAAAATAAAATAAAATAAAAACAATATCCTTTGCCTTAATAAACACCTAGCAAATGATCAAAAGGCAATAGGCAGAGGATTTCTGGTCAAGACAAAGGCATACTTGGACACATTTTGCCTCCTTATGAACTATAGAAAGAATTACAACCAGATCTCAAAAACAAATAACCAAAACCATCAGAAAATCAAACTACATGGAAGTCTGGACTTAAAGAAACCACATTCATCCAGATAAGTAGGAGGGGCAGATCATGGAAATGAGACAGAGAGAGGAGAGGCAGGGTGGTGAGGAGAAGCGGCCAAGGTCAAATAGATGGTCCCACATACGTGTGTGTTGGGTAACAATCAGGAGGGATGCCCTGGAATATACCTATCCTAGCCCCGGGCCATATCACACAGCCCAGGGTTGCAGCACCAGGGAGATAAACCCCCATTACTCCTGGCTGTAAAAAGCAGTGGAGGTTGGGGAGGCAGAAGAAACTACCGGATTTTTGTCACTTAAAGTTCCTATATGGTCTTAGAATGTATGCAAACCCCAGGGCAGCAACTGGAAGAGCTGCAAACACATATGAGTAGTAGGTGAAGTGACTAAAAATAGGGTGAGTGCTGAGCAAATCACCAGAAGCCAGGCACCAACAATGTCCCTTCTCTGAGCCACCCACCACAAACAGAGCCACAAAGCAGTGAAGCAGGTGGCCCTGCCCTGGCAATTACCTAAGGCCCCACCCCACACAATTTACACATGTCTTTGCTACACAGGTCATGCTGCTAAGACAGGGAGTAAAAGCAGCTCTACCTAATACCCAGAAACAAACACGGGCGGGGTTGGGGGGGCGACAAATCGAAGAGGCAAAGAAAAATGGCTCAAATGAAAAAACAGAAGAAGAATGAAACAAAACAGAGATAGCCAACCTATCAGACACACACTTCAAAACACTGGTGATAAAGGATGCTCAGAGAACTAATAGAATATAGGAAAGAAAGAAGGAAAGGAAGGAAGGAAGGAAGGAAGGAAGGAAGGAAGGAAGGAAGGAAGGAAGGGAGGGATGGAGGGACGGAGGGAGGGAGGGAGGGAGGGAAGAGAAGAAAGAAAGAATGAAAGAACGAAAGAAAGAAAGAAGGAAGGAAGGAAGGAGAAAAGAGAAAAGATAAGATTACACAAAGTGAAATATGGGAAAATATACAGGGAAACAACAATGAAGAGAAGGAAACCAGGGTTCAAATCAATGATTTAAAACAAAAGGAGGAATAAACATTCAACCAGAACAGAAAGAAGGAACAAGAATTGAAAAAAATGAGGAAAGAGTTAGGAGCCCCTGGTACAACTTTAAACATGCCAACATCAGAATTATATGAATGCCAGAAGGAGAAAAGGAAGAGCAAGAAATCAAAAACTTATTTGGAAAAATAATGAAAGAAATTTTTCCTAATTTGGTGAAGGAAATAGACATACAAGTCCAGGAAGCACAAACTATCCCAAACAAGTTGGGTCCAAAGAGGACCACACAAAGACACATCATAATTAAAATGCAAAGGGTTAAAGATAAAGAGAGAGTCTTTTTTTATTTTTAAGATTTTATTCATTATTTTCAGAGAGAAGGGCAAGGAGGGAGGAAGAAAAGGAGAGAAGCATCAATGTATGGTTACCTTTCACCTGCCTGCAGCTAAGGACCTGGCTGGAGACCTGGCTTGCAACCTGGTTATGTGCCCTGACTGGGGAATTAAACCAGTGACCTTTGGAAGAGAGAGTCTTAAAAGCAGCAAGAGAAGAGAGTTATCTACAAAGGAGTTCATATAAGACTATCGGCTGATTTGTCAAAAGAAACTTTGCAGGCAAGAAGAAACTGGCAAGAAGTATTCAAAGTGATGAAAAGCAAGGACCTACAACCAAGATTATTCTATTCAGCAAAGCTATCATTTAGTATGGAAGAGCAGATAAAGTGCTTCCCAGACAAGATAAAACTAGAGGAGTTCATCATCACCAAGCTATTATTATATGAAATGTTAAAGGGACTTAAGAAAATGAAATTAAAAACTATGAACAGTAAAATGACAACAAACTCACAACTATCAACAACAGAATCTAAAAATATAAAAACAAAACTAAACTAAACAAACAAACAGAATAGGATGAGAATCATACGTAGATATGGGAAGGGGTCATTAGGAGGCTTGTCAATTGGGAGAAGGAAGGGAAAGAAATGGAGAAATGGTGCAGGGATTAGAAAACATAATTGGTGGGTACAAGATAGATGGGGGAGGTGGATTAATAATAATACAGAAAAGGGTGAAAATAGGGAACTTATATGCATGACCCATAGACATGAACTAAGGGGTGGGGGGATTGCAGGAGATAAAGGGATTACTGGATGGAGTGGCCAAAGGCAGAAAACTTGGGATAACTGTAACAGCAAAATCAATAAAATATGCTTTAAAAAGAAAATGGCTTCTATATGCACTTTCCAGTACAGTAACCACTAGCCGCATGTAGCTATTGAGCATTTTAAATGTAGGTAATGTAACCGAGGAAGTAAAATTTTCATTTAATTTTAATAGTTACATATGGCCAGCAGTTATCATATTGGACAGTGCATTATGTTATTGCATAGAATTTTCAATCATTAGAGTATATGTGTTTTATGTGTCTATATGTAACTTATATGTCTTAAAAATAAGAAATTAAATTTATGTGGCTCTCCAATGATTTGGCCTTTTCACCCCTCAACAAACTTTGTCCCTACTGTATTCCTTTAAAATTCTCTAAGCTTGAAATAAGAGGAAAATAATTTTTTTTCAGGCTATAAGCTTGAGCAGCAATATAAATCCACGAACCCTTTTCTGGGAGTAGGCTTAGGCCCTGCCTATCAATGTAACATTAATAGCTGATTGGCAAGTGCTGAGGGTTTGTTGATTTGGTATGAGGAGCTCTGTGCCTGGTCTCTTCGATCAGGCATCCCTGAGTGTGGATTTCACAAGACTGAACCCTGCGGGCGGCTGGAGCAGGCACTAGAAGGAAAGCAGCGCTTACCTTGAACCTGAGGGCCATTCAATCTAGGGCAAAAGCTCCGCCTACAGGCCACAGAAGTTATTGCAGTCTCGCTAACACAGGGTCTTCATTCATCCTGACAAGAAGCCTATACAGTAGAAAAATCTCATCTCCAAACCCTGCCACAAAATCACACGTTCATGGGGGTGTGAGGAGGTGGATAAAGTGAAGCATTTGTCAATTCCATCTCACCAAAACACTCCCTCCCTGATTCCACCACAGTGAAGCACTTCATTTCAGAACAAACAGCAGTTCATCCCCAACCTCCTTCCCGGGTGCCTTTAACTGGGCACTAGGGTCCAAAGTCTCCACACAATTCCCAGTTCTCTGCCAAATGTGCATGTCACTTTACATCCTTTTTTTTTTTTTTTAATTTGGAGATTGAACAATGTAAATGATTTTACTGACAATGAAGTACTTATTAAGGAATCTAGAGATAGAATTAGATCCTCCTACTTTCCCTTCATTTAATGACAATTGAATAATCAATTGTTACATTAACTGCATTAGAGATGAGCATAATAACCCTGCTATTTTTATCACTTCACCACCACCTTTCCTGGATTTATGCTTTATTATAGACAATGCAGAACTGTGATTTTTAAGTTTCCCTTTTGACACTGTCTCCTGGTGGCATTTTTATCCAGGTTGCCCTGGATAAGAAGCCAGCCCTGATCTGCAGGAGGTGAGTTTGCCTGGAAAGCCTATTGAGGTTACTGCCCACCAGGAATCTGAGCTTCTGGGAAGGAAGACTGTCTCAGCATTCAGGAACCAGGACAGCGTGGTGTGTAATGGCACTGTCACCAGAACTCAGGCTTTTTCATCCTCAGAGGTCAGAATATGCAGGCCTTGGAATGACTATAAACCCCACTGGATCCTTCATGTATGAGTTCCAGGTCCTATTTATCTTGTTGGGAACTAGATAAGGCAGAGTGAGGCCATGACATTGGATCTGAAAGCCATGCTAGACTCAATAGTTTTTCATTAGAGTCATATCGGAACCAACAGCTGTTCATTCATTCATTCAATAATTATTCAGCTATCATAGGCAGACACAGCATCAAAACTAGAGAGATGTGGTCACTGCCTTCACAGAGCTTGCCTTCTCTGGTGGTCAGCTGACAAAATGTGTTCAGCCAAAGCTCATATTTCTGCTGATATTCTAAGATATTCATTCCAGGGGAGTTCAGCTAGATAGCATCTACATCAGAAATATAAGAGAAATTGCAGTAGTAGCTTAGTAGTTTCTTCCATGCTAATAAGCATCTGATGCTATTTGCTACCCCAGCAAATTAATTTTCAGTCATCAATCAATCAATCAAATATTTAAGGAGCCCCTACTTTTTGGGAGGCATTATGCTAGCTTTTTATAGGTTCTGTGAATAATGCAAACACCCTCAAGTAGATCACAGGCCAAAACAGAAAAGAAGACACATGCATAAATAACTAACCAGAAAAAATACATACAAAACAGCATAAGACAAATAGATCAACTGTTAGGAGAGTTTGGGAGATGGACAGATTGCTGGAAGGAACGCAGATTGAGACTTGAAGAAAGAGTAGGATAATGACAAGTGGAGATTCTTCAACACAAAATCAACAGAGCACTAAGTTTTTCAAAATACTATTATATTCATTAATCCACTTGAGCTAATGACAGCTCTGTGGGATAGAGAAGTTAGTAATATTGTTATTATCTTTCTTTTTTCTAAATGAAGAAACTGAGTCTTAGATCGTTTAAATGATGTACCCAAAGTCACCAGTCTGCTACAATGCTGGACAAGTTTCATTAATCACTCAATAAAGCAGGATCTTTAGTCTGCCATTCTTTTCTTTTCTTTCCTTTTAGTGTAATCTAATAGAACTCTAGTGCTGGGTTTAAAAAAAAAAGACATTTTCCATCTGCTAATGGAGGAAGTATCTGCATAATAAACAGGCAGAAATGTTTCTTCTTAACCTCTATCTAAAGGCACCCAGTATTCTGAATATAAAAATTCCCTTGCATATGTTATTCCTTAGAAAATAATATCATTAGACACTGTGACTTCATAAATTGTCGCAAGCATTTGTCCCATTCTGTTGGCCCTAGGTGGCCCTGGCCCCTGGATCTAATGAGGTAGCCCTGCCTTTGGTAACCAAGGAGGAGCCAATCCCTGACTTACCTTTGGTGTTATTCTTCTCCTTTCTTGAAAGATAATATATATTCACAAATGAATAGCTCTATGGGCCCATTTTATGGGTCTAGGATCCCAGAGGTCCAGCAGCATTCCTTCATTCCGTCCTAGCACTGTCCCCTTAATTGCAAGCCAGCTGTGTTTCTGCTGAGAAGGTTGACTAGATCCACATATTGAATGCTTAATCCTCTTAAGCAAATATATTGCTCAGCCACACCCGGGGTATTCTCTCTAGAGAATGCTTTGTCATTTTTTTACAATATGGATAGGCTGAGCATTTTTCAAATCTTCAACTTCAGGCTCATCTTTGCTTAACAATTCCTTCTTTTACCTATTTCATCTTGCATTTTATATAAGCAGTAAGGAGAAATGAATTCATCACTGAGAATTTCTACTTTCCATAAAATGGTGGAATACAATGCACCCAAGTTCTCTGCCACTTTGTGACAAAGATCACCTTTCCTCAAGTTTCCAAAAACATGTTTCTCAATTCTGTCTTTGAGTTCACCAGATGCACCTTTGACATTTATGTTTTTTCTAGAAATAATCTCCAGAATTCTAAAATGACTCCTAAGATTTCCTATCCCCTGTCCTCAAATACTCCTCAGGATTGTGAACTGGGGGGATTTCACTCCACAATTAGGTTATGTTAAATGGCACAGTTCATTTTTAAAAAGGGAAATTATGTGGGTAGATCTTTCTTAATGGTATGAACCTTTTTAAGCAGGAAGGTTTCTCCAGCTGACCTCACAGGACAGAGAAATTCAACTTGAGGGAGATTCTCAATTGCCAAGAATAAGAGATATGAGGCAAGTTCCTAAGAAGCCTCGGAAAGCTAAGAAGTCTCCAAACAACATCCAGCAAGACAATGGGATCCTTGGTCTTATAACCACAAAGTAATAAATTCTACCAACTGTTTCAGGGAGCTTGAAAACGGAACACTGAATAGAGACAAAGACCTTGATTTCATCCTTGTGAGAGCATGAACAGAGGACCCAGTGGAAATACGCTGCACCTTGGCCAATAGAAACTATTAGAAATAGTTTAAAATAAAAATAAAGCTACTTATTAATGTACCGTTTTAAACCACTCAGTTATGGTAACTTATTACATTGCAATAAGGAAATAATACAGAGGTCACCTAGAATTTTGGTGCTATCTATCTACCTACCTAACTTCAAAACTCTCTATTTACCAAGGCAAACTTATTACTCAAAACTGGCCAATCTCTCCTGTTAGCTTAATACTTTTTGTCCCTTGCCACATCCTCAGCTTTGTTCATACTATTCATTCCCGAATGTTATGATTTCATGCCTGTTCTTCCCTTATACTAATTACCCTTATAATTTCTAGAACATGTGAAACAAAACAATTCATGCTGAACAGATTGGATATAATGATGTGGTAGATTGTATTTCCCCCAAAATGGGTACAATATTTCTGGTATCATAGTTTCATCCATAATTTGCCCTTTTCCCATCAAGAATCTGGAGTCCCTATCCCCTCACCTTGAAACCAGGAAGGCTTCTGTGACTACTGGGACTAATAGAATATGGTGGAAATGAGTCTATAGTTCATTTCATGACTTCTGGGGCTAGGCCATAAAAGATAATACAGCTTCTACTTAGTGTTTCCGTCTTCTCATGGGTGTTCATCAGTGAAACAGTCATAATACTGTGAAGAAGCCCAGACCCTGTGGAGAGGCCCACAGGGGAGATTATGGGGTGCTTGCCCTCATCTAAGACCTCAGATAGGAATATCCTATTAAATATTGAGGCCCAGGCTGGTGGCACAGTGGATAAGGCACCTACCTGTGAACCCAAAGGTCACTGGTTTGATTCCCAGCCAGGACAAATAACCAGGTTGCAAGCCAAGTCTCCAGCCAGGTCCCCAGCTGGAGGCAGGTGAAAGGCAACCATACATTGATGTCACTCTCTCTCTTTTCCTCTCTCCCTTCCTCTCTCTCTAAAACTAATAAATAAAATCTTTAAAAATACATACAAATATATTTAAATGTTGAAATACCACCCCTCTGGAGGTGGGTGGGAGCTCTGATTTGTGGTATTTGCCAATGTTCATGGTGTAAATATTTTCATTATGGCTGGTTTCAAGCTACAAACATGATGTCACTGAGCATAGATTTGGGAAATAGGTGGGCACAATTGGCTTTGCAACTATTAATACAAGATGGCCTCAGCACTTGATTGGTCCCAGCTGACAGCCTACAGTGACTCATGAGCCGTGTAAGTGAACCATGTCAGAGGCAAATGCTCAGCTAGCCATGTGAATGAACCATGTCAGGGGCAAATACTCCAGTCTTCACTCCAGCTGCCCCAGATGACTCCACACAGAGCATCTGTGTTTTCCCCTCTGAAGCCCTGCTTAAATTTCAGGTTTATGAATAGAATAAATAATTACTGTTGTTTTAAGCTACCAAATGATGGAACAGTTTGTTATAAAGCATGAAATAATCAAAACAAATGGTTAAAGGTGAAGGAAAGGAAGACTTGAAGATGACCCTGAAGTTGTGAGCCCAAAAGATTGGAAAAGCAATTATGCAGTTGAAGCTAAAGACTCTGCAGCTAAAGTTTATAAGTTGGAAAACCACAATTATAGACTAAAGCAAAGCAAATAGATCACAGAGCCACTGATATTGGCTAGACATTAGGTGATTATCTGATTAAAGTAATTCACACTAAGATGTTACTGGAGCCCAGCTTAACCTCTAAGGGAATGTTTGCATTTCAAAACAAGAAGTTAATAGAACAAATTAGTAGTCTTCAAAGTAATGCTACTGTGAGGTGTTCTGCTACTGAAATCAAATAATGGTAGTTGTTTATATTTAAACTTGCAATGAAAAGACATTTCAATGAATACAATTTTTTCATTTAAAATTTTGTCCCATTAGAAAAACCAAAGAATTTCTTAACTCTCTCATTACCATTACAGTTTTACTGTTGGTGAGTCCTAGCAAATGACAACACAAGTTATTAAGTACTATATTAACGTCACCAGAAAAATTTAGAATCATCCTTAGTTCCTTGGTTTATGCGATTATGGAAGTGATGTCATATTGCAGCATACAATACAGTCATATTTCTGCTAGTTAAGTGTTTTCAGTTTGTAAATGGAATTAAGTACATCAATATTTCATGTAGTTCTTTTCAGAATACTTCCTCCAGGTGTTTTGCCAACTGAACAAAATTGAGAACCACTAACTGCCATAAGTGAAGCTGCCATTAGTGAAAAGCAAATGAGGATACTTTCCAGGTGGGACACCTAACTGTACTATTCCTACTTTGAACAGCTGCCATGCCTTTACCACAGAACAGAAAGAATGGGAACCAGCAACCTGGCATCTTACTTCCAAATGGCTTACTATCCTGGCCTTAAGGCAGCAAAAAGAAGCCAGAGGCTTTCTAAAGGCAAATTTAGCGCAAAGACACAGAACCATATGGTGGTCCAAAGAGACTTAAGATTACATTGTATAAATATAAAATGAAATTAAAATCAAAGTCTAAAGATAAAACCAAGGTGATTGAAAACAATTAAGGAAAGTGAAAAGGGACCCACACTACAAGTCCCAATGCTATCATGCTTATTTAGTTGCTTTGAGAAAGTGCCTCTGTGTGTGTGTGTGTATGTGTGTGTGTGTGTGTGTGTGTGGTGTGTGTGTGATTATAAAATGAAAATAAAAAGTATACCTCTGGATTGTATTAAAGACCTAAATATAACTCCACTGATACTCAAAATTGTAATTGCTGAATTTTCCAATATTTGGACTCCCTAATAAAAATGTTAGTTAGAGGATTCTAAGTTTATGTAAAATACAAGGATAATTACTTATTGATATTTTTTTGTGGTTTATATTCCACCCATTTCCAAAATGGACCTGGGTCAGCATTCCTTTTTTAGATCAAAATTGACTCTCACTCTCTCTGTCTCTCCCCTTATTTCTCTCTTCCTTTCACTTCTTCCTCCTCCTCCTCTCTTTTCCTTTCTCCCTCATAAAGTAAGATTAATCAGTCCTGATTTCTTCTTTTCATTGTCACTTAACACTTTTTTTTTAACAATTTAAAGTGTTGAAGAAAGCAACTTCTTCTGAGTTTCTTAGTTTACTTTTCAATCATATTACAACACATGTTCTTACTATAGTTATCCTCTCCCTAATATTGGCTTTCCCTGAAGAGTCTTTTTACATTTTACTTTAAAAGAAATTAACTTCAGCATCGAGGCTACAGTAGAGAAGGTGAGGGTGGGGAGGGAATTGGTATCCACTGTCTTCAAAGGAAACCTCTGTAAAGACGGAAAAACAAAACAAAGCCCTTTGCTAGCAAGGGTATGATAAGATCTGTGTGCTCATACAATTACTGGTCTAAATGTAACAAAGCTTTAAAATTGCCCTTATCCTTTGACCTAATAATTTCAAGTCAAGGAATGTGGTCTGAAAAAATTCTCGAAAGCATTTTTAAAAATTAATATCCTATTGTTGGATATAATAGACTTTTAAACAAACACAAAAAGCCAATACTATAACAAATTTAAATACACTCTATTTTATCTCTATGGCATAATAACCTGTAGAACTCTATATACAAGTATGATTCTCTTGTCAATGGAAATTAGGTTTTTCCATGTGATGATAAATAAAGCCTTCCAAGGACCCATGCATGAGAAACAGTGGGATGCTAAGATATTTTTTTCATAAGACATAGAGGCTGCCTCCTGGGTTTCCAATGTCTCATCTCCCTCCATGTCCCCATGGAAAATGCCCAACTGTATCCTCAGCAAGCCCAAGACAAAATCTAGTGTCCAGAGATTCTACTTCATATTAAAGCTTTAGTTTTTTGCATCCCATAGGCGGCAGCTAATGGTCTCAATTCCCATCCAGGTAGCTTAGCTTGTTCCCACTGCTATCCATTTCAGGCTCCCTCCTGAGGCCTGTGTGTGGTGCCCACATGGTGCCAGGAGGCTACTAGAGCAACATGGTCTCATGCCTCCAAGCGAGAGAGCCCTTGAAGAAATGGGTGAGAGCATCGCCAGGTGAGCGAGAGAGAACTTCTTTATTCTTTTTTTGTTGTTGTTGTTGTAATATAATTGTTTCATTTTTCCCCCATTGATCTCCCCTGCCCCACCCTTCCTACCCCCTCTCCCACAGGCAATCCCCCCACTTTATTGTCCATGTCTGAGGGTCTTTCATTTTGGCTTCTCCACTAAACACATTACTTCCCCCTCCTCTTCTCTAGCCACTGTCATTCTGCTTCTTTTCTTTTTCTTTTTCTTTTTTCCCATGTCTCTGATTTTGCTCTGCTCATCTGTTAGTCTCCTATATTAAGTGAGATCATATGGTCTTTATTCTTTGTGGGTTGCATCAGCTTGTGCTTCAGGCGGGCCAGGTGCCTTTTCAAAAGAACCAATCAACTTCCCAGGCCTTGGCCGGCTTTAAATGGGTCCACCTCGCAACCGATCCCATCTTTCCCCACCTAAACTGACATGACTCTTTGGTCAAGCACCACCCCATGCACCACTTTCACTCCCATTACACACGTGTCTGCCTTCCCCTGCTCCCACCTGACAATCTGGTAACAGAGCAGGGAAGGGAGACATGTTAATCCTCTTAGCAGAGCACAAGCTGTAGCTTCCTGGCTAGCAAGCAGGCTTCTGCTTCCAAGTTTATTAAACTCAGAGTCTAGTTCCCTTTGGTCCCCTTTTCTAGCTAAATGCCAACTGTAACAATTCCATTTGTATATGTTTGTGTGTGAGTGCACACATGCCTGACTGAAGAAAAAAAAGTAATAGAAATCCTAACAACAGTTATTTTCAGCATGAGACTGGTGATCTTCTATTTTCTTCCTCATATTTTTCTATACTTCTTAAATGTTCTGCAGAACAGATGTTTTTTTAATGAGGTATTTTTTAGGTTAAATTTATTATTTTTAGAGAGAGGGGAAGGGATAGAGGCAGAGAGGGAGAGAGACATCAACGTATGGTTGCCTTTCACCCGCCTCCAGCTATGGACCTGGCTGGACAGCTGGCTTGCAACCTGGCTATGTGCCCTGGCTAGGAATTGAACCAGTGACCTTTGGGTTCGCAGGCCAGTGCCTTATCCACTGAGCCACCAGCCAGGGCTGGATATTTTTTATAATCATAAAAAGAATGCTACTGTAAGTAAATTCCCCATTCATATTCTTAAAAAATCAATCACAATATCCAGTTTTCTGAACTATTTCAGTGTTTGATGTTGGGTTAATTACTTTCTTTTTAAGGGCTGTGCACCCTGCTGCGACTGGCCTCCTCTGGTCCCTCCCCCTGCTCTGCACCTCTCTCCGCCTGCCCTCCACACAGTGAGGCAGGTCCTGTCCAGGCTGCTGCTCCCTCCTCTGGTTTGCTCATGCCTTGGGAGCCTGGGGCACTTGCCCTTTCTATTACTACCCCCTGTCCAGGCCTTTGCCTAGCAAGCAGGCTAGCTTTGATCATGTTCTTTTTATCTTGCCACCATGTAACTTCCAAAAGCCCAAAAGCCAACATTCTTTCTGGCTTCACATGCAAGTAGAAGATGCGGGTTGCCACTATGATTTAATTAAGAAAGAATTTGTTCAGAAATCTGAAGCTTGATCCTGCTTATGCTTTTTGTGTTTATCTTCTTTAGCGCCTTGATGCAAAGATCCTTAGCAAAACATTAGTTTTTTGATGTTTTTGGCCCCTTCTTCTTGTATATACCAAGAGGCTGAGAATTAGCCCAAATTAAAAACCCAAACCTTGGTGGGGAGAGGGATATATGATATGAGATATTCACTGTAGCATAATTTATAAGAGCAAAAATTAGAAAGAATCCAGGTGACCCACTACCGGAAGTAATTAAATAAAATAAGGTATATCCATAAAATAATTTTTAATTATAGCCATTAAAATTAATGACTAAGATTAGGTAGCAGTGGGCAAATGTTTAAATATAATTTTAATTAAAAAGAGAGCAAAGCTTAAATAACTTCTAACCTAAAGTAAAAGGGTATAAGAAAATCTGAAAGGACAAGAAGAGATGATACAGAAAAGCATTTTCCCCTCCAGATAGTTTCTTTTATTAAAAAGTTAGGTTATGTTATTAACAGTTGCAAAAGGTCCGGTACTGAACGATCCTACCACCCGTCTGCGCACTGAAGTGAAATCTCCTTCCTTCCCATTTCCCCAACCCCAGCAGGGCAGTGGTGACCTCCTCATGTGTCAAAGGGTGCAGGGAGTGCCAATCAGCCATCCTGGAGGCAGGGATTTCCTGCTACCAGGGAGCTTATATATCTTTCCTGGCAATGCCAGGGGCTACCACCTGGAGAAGTTTGAATAAAGCTGCACTCACTTTGACCACTGCTGAAGGGACCCCTTCATTCCTCCAGTCACCTAAATCACTAATGCCAGACCTATGGCCACCTCTGTTTTCCACTGGCTCCCTAACTTTGCTGCTCTCTTCTGCCTTCCACTAGAAAGTTTTTAAAACTTCTCATTAACGCAGCTAACATTGCACTATTTCTCAGGTTGCTTGTATCTAGGAAAAACAGGAGTTAACTGTATTTCTCTTTCCTGTTGAGGCTCCCCTCAGTGGATGGCTGAGGAAAGGCAGTCCATTCATCCAGAAAGAACTCAGAACCTGCAGAGGCTCCCGCAGGGCTAAGCCCTCCCCACTCCATTCTTTCTGTGTGTCTGGGGGAAACAAAGGTTCCGTCCAGGAGGTGTGCATCTGGACAACCAAATCCAAATGCATCATCACAAGGTCATTTTTCAATGTTTCACAAATTCCCCAGCTTCCCGCAAGAGGAAAATCCCTCATTAATGAGACTGTCTTAAACCCTGCAAAGAGATTGCTTTGAAGGCATTCATTCATGAAGGTGCTTGACTTTTTCCCAGGCAGCCTTCCTTGGGGCCAAGCTAAGATTGTCCTGGAGTCCTGAGCTGTTGTGAAGTCCCAGGCCCTTACGCACACATTTTATTTTGAACTACAAAAGAACTATTTGTACATTAAAGAACAACAAAGAAGCTGGAAGAAATACATCCAGATGATCACTATAATTGTTAGAGTGGTAGAATTATAGATAGCACTTTTTTTAATTCTTACTTTTCAAATTTTTATATTTCATTTTTCAACCTAAAACACAGAAGGCAAATAACACAAAAATATCTCAAGATCTTCACCATGAATCCAAACAAAGTCAGAATATTTCTTCTTTGTTTTCTCTGGTGGAGATAATCTCGTTCTGGTCTCATTCATCCATCCCCATTCAGTTCCATTCCTGCCTTAGAGGAACTAAGCAGGGAACCCACAAGCAGCCTTAAAAAAAAAACAAAAAAACAAAAAACAAGAAACACTCAGCCTCAGCCACAAGCACTAATGTGAGAAACTAGAGAAGGTGTCGTTTTTCACTCAAACTGACATTTAAGCTGTTTCGTAAATACGAAATCAAACTGGAGGGTCCAGATGGACTGCCACCCCCTCTGTCTTTTGCTGGGATGACATGCTATTTACCAGCCTCAGAGAAGGGGGATGAGAAATAAAACTTTCAGATGATGAGTCACTGAGGAAAATGATTGATAAATGATGAATGAACTGGTAATTTTCTTTTCATACAAGAATCAAGAGAGAGACACCACACCATGGACAGTGATCCCCAGCATCTACTGCTGCCACAGCTGGATTGTGACAAGGAGTGAGAAAGGCAGTCACATTTTCTAGGCACTGCATAGAGGATTAGGCGCAGCTTCTGATCTAAGTACAAGGAGGCATCATTTCCAAGAGGGAAGGATCACTTTCATTGTGAGTGATGACCCCATCATAGTAGTTGTTTCATATCAAATATACATCATTAAAAAGGGCATCACATGAAGTCAAATATAAAATTTGAATTTTGAGGACATGGGCATCTGCTAGGATCTTCAAATGATGAAATGGAGTAATCGGGATAGCACTGCCTCACCATGTGCTCTCTAGAGCACTGTTTCAGAGGTGAACCTTGCAGACCCTTGTCTGCACCTACAGAGCCCGTGGAACAGGAGGAGGTCAGGAAGGCAGGGTACTCCAGTAACACCATGCCCTAGATAGGTGTGTCCTGCTGTGACGCTGCAAAGCTGCAGTATGTTCCCACATGAGAGAGATGGAACGTGGTTCTCCATCATCTGGAGGGCTCTCAGGAGCACCCAGGCATTTGTTGCTGACTCCTCTGTACAACTCTGGGGAATCTCAGTTTCCTGAAAAATAGATAGCCCTGGTTTATTTTATAGATGTTAATGAGAAAAATTATAGAAATCTTTTTTTAGGTATATATTTCAATCACAGACATCACAGAAGGGAGAGTTTAGGGAAGTCCATAAGCTTGATTTTTTTTCACCACTTGAAAGGCAAGAACTTCAAGTTGTGCAGGACACTTACTTCCATGAAAATGTGGTGGTAACCCTGGCTGGGTAGCTGGTAGTGGTTAGAGCTTCATCCTGATACACTGAAGCTGCAAGTTTGATTCCTGGTCAGAACACATAAGAAGCAGCCACTGAATGCATAAAGTTTCTCTCTCTCTCAAAAAAAATCAATTAAAAAAAAATTTAACGGTGGTGATGATTTGTAGGCAGCAGGTGTGACTTGGAGCCATACATGCCCCTGAATAGACAGAACAGATCCTCTACAACTGGACAGATTCCAGCTTGTTTAGTCAAATTCTTTGACGAAACCAGCTTTGTGTGTACCTGAGCACCCAGAGAAGAGCTTTATACTTTATACTTTATACGTTATACTTTAATTGACCAGCAATATCAGACAGCTATTTTACATGCTCTTCCAAACATTCCTTGGCCACATAGAGTCCTGAAGAAGGGGCCTTAAGGTTAGAGTGGGAAATGTTAGAGTAAAAAATAATTCCCTCCCTCTACTTCTTACTAGACCACCTACATCTGTAATCCTCGCACCAATATCTCTACCCTGCTCCAACTTCTGACTTCCTTACCCTCTATTCCATCTTTGAGGGATCTGATCAGAAATAACAAGGCAAGCTGAGCATTTATCTAAGCTAATTTATCTCCTTGCAAACAAACGGGAGAGAATATGCTAGATTACCAGAAGAAGGACTAAGAAAACAGCATTGAGAATCTCTTCTATTAGAATAAGAAAATTAGTAGGAGAGAGGAGGTCAAGAGATAGAGGTGGGAATATATCTGGCTGAGCAGGCTTCCTTTCTTTCTTTTACAGTCTTCAGTTATCAGTGGACCAGTGATGTATTGGCAGAAACATGTCTTGAGTCCAGTGAAAAAATAAATTTTCATATTCATGTATATGTAAAATATATATGAAATGTATACATATATATGAACTATATATACTGAAATATATAGGTATGAAATTTTATTATGTACAGGGTGCATGCGGTAAATCAGCAATAACATTACATCTTATTTTACATGCTTCTTATTAATTTTGAAAAACTATGTTTCTAAGGTTATGATTTACCATCATTGTTTCAGGTATAAACTATTAAATTCTGAGAGCAGCCATCATGTCATAGGAATACGATGTTGGAGCAACCATAATTTCTGGACTGCATGCAGGATGAACTGCTAAGGAAATGGCGGGTTTTAATAACATCCCTTTACATACAATTTACAATATGAAGAAGGGTTATGATGCTTATCCTGATGTTGCCACACCAACAAGGCAAACACATAAGGTGCACAAGGATCACACAAGTCCAGATACTGTACACAGAATCCAAGAGGTCATCAGTGAAGATCCAGGATGTTTACCTTCATGTTTTGAGAGAAGTCATTGTACCATGGATGAAGCAAGTTGCAAATGGATGTCATTTTATCTTCCAACAAGATGGTGCACTAGCACATAATGCCAAAATGTGCAAGAATTTCTAAGTGTCAATGTTCCTGAATGCAGGTCAAAGGCAATCTGGCTGCCTAGTTTACCAGATGCAAATCCTTTAGACTATTATGTATGGAGCATTCGTGAGGCAGAAGTTAATAAACAATCTCATTCCAATAAAGAGGCTGTTAAAGCTAAGACTGAAAACATGATGATGTCCATGGATAAAGAAAACTTAATGAAAGCGTGCTCAAGATTCCAAAGTTGAATCGAGCCTATTATTGCAGCAAATGGAGACTTTTTTGAACAATTTAAAAAATAATGATTATGTTTATGTATTTACATATAAGAACAAATTTATTTCAAAACATAACACTTTCGTGATAAGTTTATTTAACTAAAATTTTGCCAATTGATCACATGTACCTGTATATACTTATATTTGTGTGTATATATATATGCATGTATATATATATATATATATATATATGTATATATGTATACACATACACACACATATATGTATATGGAGAGAGGTACACAAAGCAATCTTTATTATTTAGCTTGATTTAATTATGGTTTATATAACTCTCAAATAGTTCTAAGTGAAAATTTCCCATGGAAGGGCCATTGGTTTTCCAGCTATCAGAACTACTAATTCTAGACACATTGTTTTATCCTTACAGGAGATATCTGCCGCAGGGGCCCCATTAGGGCTATTTGCAAGAATTAGTCAGGCATGTTTGGAGCAGAATTTTAGTAGTTTCCATTATAAAGATGAGAAAATGAACACCAGTTCAGGACATATAGAACCAAAATGTAAAACTGGTATAATAAAAATACCATGTAGAGAATCAGTCTCTTCTCTGCTAGTTAGGTTCCTAATTATTTTATTGAGATACCAGGCTATATGCTGGTTATTTCCCCATTGTAAGAAACTCAAAGGCTTCACAGAAGAAAGTTCTATCTCACTGGTAAATATTAAAACCTACATTCAATTTAATGCAAAAAGCATATCTTAATTAAATACTATGTGCCTAACCCTACACTAGACATTGACTAGGGATTTTAAAACATTGGGTTTCCCCCTACATCTAATATCATATATGTGTGCTATAAAAAAAAAAAAAAAGTGAACAACAGCATAAGGCAGTAAATACAATTAAGTTCTTAACTGGAACATACTATTGAAAAGTTTTTGTTTTGTTTTGTTTTATCCATAGTGATGGTCTCCTGTGAAGGACCATGATGGAAGCAAAGTGAGTGTAAATGGGAAGGCATTGGGGCCAAAGTTGCTACCATTCTATAAAAGACAATGGCTAGAAGTGACTCCAGTTCCCCTGATACACTCATTAGTTGCAGTGGAGAAGGATTAAGTATTTCCCCTGGTAAGCAGTAAGCAACCACAGAAGATGCAATAACAGACAACAGCCTGGAGCCAGGTCAAGCAAGTGCCTGAAAGAATCCTGTGATTACAGATATGCTATATGAAACAGTGGAACAAAATGGGGCTGGTCCTAGAATAATAAAAATCACAGGGTCTCCAGGGAAGACCTAAAATATTGGGCATAACAGCTCTTCAAAACAGGGCATAAGATTTGAGCAAATGATACAGGAACCTAGTCATCAACATAAAGATCAAAAATCAGGAGGTGGTCTCAGGAACCAGAGGGCACAGGATTAGAGTCAAACATGCAAGGATGGTCATGTATATTTACACACCACATTGTATAATTTCAGGGTACTTTTACCTTCAGTATTGCATTGTATAGGTTTCCAGCTCATCCATTTAATAAATTCACCTAGCATGTGCCAGGACCCATGGCAGGGATAAAACTCCCAGAAATGATGAACTTAGAGCTGTAGAAGACGTGGCCCCAACGCTGAGGGGAGTATGGTCAATGGTACTGATGGGTAAACAGAGAGGGCAAAATGTAATCATCCCTAAACATCACAGAGTTCAAGAGGGGATGGAAACCCATCCTGTCCTTGGTCCTTTTCCTTACTCCTTGTAACTGAATGAAGAGTTTACACAACAGGTGGGATTGACTTTGGGGGGAAAGGGTGGGTGGGGAGGGGGACAGAGGGGAGCAAAAAAGGGATGGATGTAATATAACAACAATAAAATTAAAAGAAAAAAAATAAAATAAAATAAAATAAAAGAGTTTACAGGGGACAGCATTAGGTCTAATAATAATAATTATAAGCAACATTTTACATAACATAAAACTAGAGTTTAAATCCCAGACAAGTAAATATTTCATTTCTGCCCCATGGGGCTGTACTTAAAGGAATCATTTTAAAATTCCATAAAGTAGGCCCTGCCATGCAGAGCATCAGAGGACTTGGAGGTGAACAGGCTCTAATGAGCTGCCATGTGACTTCAGTAATGTAGAGCTCTGAGTAAGGACCTTGTACAAATGTTGGGTGGTGAACTACAGTAAAAAACATGGAAACCTCCACTTCACTGAATGTGGAAAGACTAAGATAGTAAACGCACGGGATTCAGGCCTGGGGGAACCCTAGAATTCCTGAAACTTTGAATAATTTGAGCCCAGTTTCCCCTATTCCCCCAGTTCTCCACCCAAATGTTCTGTTGCCAAGACAACAGGATGCTAGCAGGCATATGCATGTATCTGCTCCCTGCATGCTGTTGCCTAGCAACAGTATTCAGCAGAACCTGAGCTCTCTAGCTCTTTACACCTACCCTGCTCCATCCATTGCCTTGATTTGCCAATTGCTTCCCCAACCCCCAAGGCAAAGAAACAGGAAGCAGGAGAGTGCTAGAGTCTCAGGATTTGATCTTTTCAACAACCTATTATCAACACCAGAGGAAAACCTAAGCCTGACTTCACTCAGCTTAACCTCTACACCATGAAGTTATCAAATGTAAACTTACAATTCCAGCTGAATCAAAGAATGATTTGACAGTCTTAGTATTTGAAAGCTTGGTATGAAATCCTTGTCTGTAAAAAGCAAAGGGATGTTGTGATAAGGAAAATACTGAACCACCAGACAAAATTAACAAAGGATTTTACAGCTGAAATGAGACAGAAGAAGATGGGGGATAAAAGAAGAAAAGAAGGAAGGGTGGGCGGGAGGAGCGTAATAAAGGAGGAAGAAATAGGTGGAAATGAGGAGCAGGAAAGAAAGGAGAGGCTTTTAATTCACAATAAATAATATCCTTTTGGAATGTTATGGTATGTAAACTGGAAAATTATCTACAACATTATGTAGAGTAGAATCTGATGCCTAAGAGAATAACAGTAGATCTTACTCAGCTGTTTTTCATACTAAGCATCACCTTAAGTGCTTTACATAGATTATTTCCACCTTCACAGTGACCCTGCAAGACAAATGTCAGAAAAATGGTTTCACAGATAGGATTCGAAATAGTTCAGTGACTTGACCAAGGCCACACAGCTAGTAAAAGCAACAAAGCTGGTAAAAATAGAAAGTATTTAAGCCAATATTAACTAAAAATTCCACATGGTTTCTCAACAAGGTCTATGATAATAATAGTTGAGGAAATGTGTGTGATGCTTGTGAAATCACACAAATTTGTTAAACTGGGGACCTTTTAAAGAAGCTATAAATATGCTTATCTAACATTAAAGGAATGGCTTCTTACCCAAAGCTTTAATGCAATCATTTATTTTTAAATTTTTTATTTATTGACTTTAGAGAGAGAAGAAAGGAGAAAGAGAGAGAGAAAGAGAGAAACACTGATTTTGTTGTTCCATTTATTTATGCAATCATTAGTTGATGCTCCTGCCAACCAAGCTACCTGGTCAGGGCTTAATGAAATAATTTATGAAAAGAAAATAATCTTGCCAAGTGGGAAAGGAAAAGCTGATGCTTTAACAAAGTGCTCAGAAAAAAAGAGTTCAGAGTCTTTTTGAAGAAGCTGAAGAAAGGAAACTTCAGGGTTTACTCCCATTGAAATTATGTTTTGGAAATGTTTGTGAAGTTATAGGAAATTTTGTATACACCAACCTCTACGTAAAGAAAAGCCAATGCTGCAGGAAAGTCAAATATAGACAAAAAGTAAGATTCTGCTGAAACCTTGGTGAAATCTAATATGGATCTCTTTCCTAGTAGCTACACAATACTCTTGGTCAGTGAACATGAAACCATGCGCTGGCAGCAGGGATGGACACAGACATTATCAGTGCTCTTTGCTCAGACCCTCAAAGCTCCATGCAAATAGAAGGCATGACATTCTGAGCGCATCGGCATGAGAGATGTGCCCAAGTTCGCCCCACCTAGGTTAAGCCATAACCATGCTAAGTACATTTATTTCTGGTGTGGTGAGTAAAGGAATGCTCAGCAAATCCTTCTGTCATATCCATTAATTCCCAAGGAAAAGGACCCTTTGTATTCTTTTTAAATTAAGTTTAGTAAAGGATCATATAGGTTTCAAGCCTGCGTTTCTATGATATATGATCTCTGTATTGCATTGTGTGCCCACCACCCACAGTCAAATCATCTTCTGTCACCATATACTTGGCCCCCTTTACAACCCCACCCCACCCCCTTCCCTCTGATAACCACCATCCTGTTGTCTATGTGTATGTTTTAGTTTTATATCCCACATATGAAGTTCTATGGTCCTTAGCTTTTTCTGACTACTTCGCTTAGCATATTTTCAAGGTCCACTTATATTGTCACAAGTGGCAGTATATTATCTTTTCGGTAGGCTGAGTAGTATTCCATTGTATATATGTAACACATCTTTATCCAGTCCTCTATTGAAGGACACTTTGTCTGCATGTCTTAGCCACTATGAATAATACTGCAGTTAATATAGAGGCATGTCTATCTTTGCAAATAAATGCTTTCAAGTTTTTTGGATAGATATCCAGGATAAGGATTAATTACTGGGCTATATGGTAACTTTATTCTTAATTTTTTGAGGAATCACCATACTGTTTTCCATAATGGCTGTACCAGTTTACATTCCCACGAGCAGTGAATGAGGGCGCTAAAGGACCCTTTCTAAATATTAAAGGGTGCCAGACGGACCCTACCTATCAGTGTAAAGATTCTGTTATTTTATGTGCATAAAATTAGGTGCATAACCTAATACTTCCATGTCTTCCCAAGTGTAAACTTTTATTATTATTATACTATCACAGGAGACAGCTATTCTCCAGAAATAACTTGGCTTTTCTTAAGGATCAGGGCCAAACATGAAACAAGCTTTACAAGCTACAGGAGGTAACCATGTTACAAAGCTCTAAAGAAATATCGTATATCATATATAATCAGGTATGGCTGTAATGTGTCACAACACAATCTGCAAAGGCTACTAATTATCCTATGGTATGCATTCTATCTTTCTTTCATAGTCACAGAAAATGTAGCTCAGCATATAGCCACTCTGACTAAGGACTGGCCAATAAGGTATAAGTAGAATTGCAGTGTGGTACTTTTCTAAACTTTAAGGAGCAGTTTTTGCACAAGCTCTGCCCCTCTTTTCTTTTGTTCCTCCCCCACCTGCTGGAATGTGGAGGGTGTCATCTAGGAGCATGAGAGAGAGAGAGAGAAAGAGAGAGAGAGAGAGAGAGAGAGAGAGCCACCCTAGAGACGGAGCTGGAGTAGTGTTGAAAAGGAGCCTAAGTCACCAAGGACACAGTGAAACAAAGCCATCATATCAGCTAGGGAGGCCCCGTACTCTCACATTTTATATAGGAAAGCAGTAAGCTACTATCTCTTTAAAGCCCATATTTGCTGCGTTTTATTGTTACTTACAGCAAAATCCAATCTGAAGTAATGCATAGAGATTATAGCATTGCTCTTGTGGCCTAATTGGCTATCTAGGCAGGTAATAATTTGAATGACCTATAGCAAAGAAGAAATCCTGAATAGAAATGAGGATCGAAATTGTCTCAAGGTGCAACACTCTCATCCTTCTCCAATAATCTAAGGAACTCTTGTCATTTTCATTAAAGGTATAATTTTTCTTGTAGTATGCAAAATAAGATGTTCTCTTCCACAAAAAAATATGTATGTGTGTGTGTGTGTGTGTGTGTGTGTGTGTGTATCACAAGCAAAAGCCTGTTCTTTAAAGTTTCCATGCCACTCACTAGAGAAGAGAGAGCCCCATTGGATCCTCCTCAGCACACTCCCAAAATAAACACCCAACAGGTGCAATGTCTCCAAACATTTCCAAGAAGTGACATCCAACAGGCCCATCATCAGAGCCCTTGTACTGATAACAAGGCAAACTTTGGGGGTAATGATGACACTCATCTAGCAAAATGGATGAATATAAAATATGACTCAGTGTCTTTTCAATGTTTGAAGAAAATTTGTACATTGAAAATGTGTGTGGTCTTTATCAGTATTGTTCAATATACCTATAACACCAGCCACAGATGTGAGCCACATGTGTGATTTTCAAAGATCTAGTAACTACACTGAAAAAAAGACTCAACTGAAAATAAGTAGAGATCTACATATAGTATGCCATCCACTGGTTAGTATAGTAGAATAATAACATCGTTGAAATGCCTTGGGCCTTTCCCAAGGCCAACCAAAGCCCCTGTCTTCTAGTCATAATCTTATCTGACCATAGTGAAAGTGATTCTTTGTAAATAGCTATTGCAATGGTGATGCTATTACTGCCACTCATAACCATTTATTCAAATCTTACCTATCAGGAGTCTTTCCTTTTGTCTGCTGTTGCATATAGCCCTATTCTTCTGATTTTTGTCATCCACAGAGGAGAGACCCAGTGACCCAAACCCTCCACACAATCATCCTCCAGGTTAGGGAACAGAAAAGTCCAACAGCATTCTCAGCTCACCACAGTGCAAAGGCAGTGGTGATTTACAAGGGCCAAATCCCAATCCCAAAGCATTCATTCTCCAAATTTCCTCTTGCCACACACCACCTCCGTTTTCCACATTAGTCTAAGGAAAGGATGCTGTGAAAACTTTCCTTTAACCAGAAAACAATGTTAAGTGCAACTTCTGACTCTGGGGTCTACTTAGAACTTCAAAGAAAAGAAAAATAGTATGGAAGAGCCATGGACATAGACAACAAGTGAGATTGACTTTAGGATGGGTCGGGGGGTGGGGGGTGGGGGACAGAAGCGAGTAAAAAGAAGATGGATGGAATAAAACAACAATAAAAACAAATTAAAAAAAAGAAAAATAGGAGAAAGAAGACAGGGAGGATACTAAAGAAGAAAAAGATAGAGAAGGAGCAGCAGACAGAAGAGGAAAGCAAAGAAATGCACTCTGTCTAGTCGCACAATTTGAGGTCTGATATTGGAACATAAGCCTGAGGAAAATAACTGCTTCACCTACCTGTCTGGGAATTTAAGTATCATTAATTTATTCTTTGATCTAAACCAAGAGTCCATGCGTATCCAGTTGAAATGCAAATGACCCTAGTAAGTAAAATACTAAACCTTCAGGTCTTACCACAATTTAATTCACCAAAATGAAGTTATTTGGTCAATCATTCAGATCCTGGGGAGGTAGACAGAAGCTTGAGTTCGGACATGCAGAGTGCGAAAGATCCAGAAAATGGGATCCTACACTCTCTGGCATTACTGGCCTGGCAGACCTGAGGTGATGGGCACCAGCAACAACAGAAGATGCCAACAAGAGGACAGAGATTGCCAAACCCTGACCCTGTCCACTGCCCAGAGTCATCTTTGTACAGGACTGCCAATGTGTCCTAATCAGCAAAAATACTATACTTCCTTTTCTTCATCTTTGCCAATCTTTCATTTGAAGTTTCACCACTTTACTATGAATTTGCTGATTGGTTTAGGTTTATTTACCTCTTAAAGATTGAAAGAATATGACATGTCACTATCACTTCAATTCTCATGTTGTATTAAGATCAGCTTCTCCTACTGGCCCTATAAACCTTGTCCTTCCTGTTTACTTGACCCAGTAATAATGAAATAAACCACTAGATCTTTGTACATTTAAAATTCAACTGGACATCAATTCCCCAGCCAGGGCACATAACCAGGTTGCAAGCCAGGTCTCCAACCAGGTCTGTGGCTGGAGGCAGGTGAAAGGCAATCATACATTGATACCTCTCTGCCTCTCTCCCTTCCTCTCTCCCTCTGGAAATAATAAATAAAATCCTTTAAAATCAATAATAAAATAATATAAAACTTAACTGGACAGTCAGTTGAAAGCCAGTGCTTAACAACAGAGACCAGAAATTTATGAATACTAGAAAAGGTCCAACAGTTGAAAATTTAAAAAATGAATGTATATCCCTTCATAGCTTATAATAACTTATTCATTCAGTCATGCAACAATGACTAAGTAGCAATTACATGCCTGGAACTGTGCCAGAGATAGCAGTAAGCAATGGGCACAGTAACACATACCAGTGTCATGTGCTGTCACAGTGATGTCCTTAGGTGAAGAGGGGAAACATACAGGAAACAGATTCTGTGGGTTCAGGCAAGTGGTTGGCCAGGGCCTTGTCTCTTCCTTTCTCAAGGGTCCATGTGCTTCTCTCTCCCCATGTTACCTTCTCAGACAAGGGAACGATATTCACCAGCAATGAATATATAAATAGCAGTGCTTCCCTGTCAGAAAGCAAAGAATAAGGCCAGAAAAGGTAGAGGAAGGAGAGGAAGGAAGTTCTAGAATCACAGCTCATTCTAATATCCCCCTTTCCAGTTATTATCAAACTGAACATCCTGGAGGTAAAATTAGATCATTAAGCTTTGGTGCCAAGTCTTTGCCACTCTTTCTTAAGTAAGTACGATGAAGCAGAGACCCCTTTAAATATAGGCACCCCATGCAGTGTCAGTACAAACAGCATCATTTTCAGTGTCCCGGGAGGCTCTGGCAGTGGCCTCTGGACTAACAGGAAGATACTAAGATGGTCTCAAAAGTACCTACTAGAGGAAGAGGTCCTCTGTATGCTAGTCCTGTATCTAATCGTGTTTATAAGGAGTTCCACCCTCATTTCCAACATATGTTCTTAATGGAAGTAAGGAAAAGAGAGGCCCTGGCTGGGTAGCTCAGTTGGTGAGAGCATCAGCTCAATACACCAAGGTTGAGTGTATATGTGCCCTTACTCAGGGCACATATAAGAACCAATCAATGAATGCATAAGTAGGTGGAACAACAAATCCGTTTCTTTCTTTCTCTCTCTCTCTCTCTCTCTCTCTCTCTCTCTCTCTCTCTCTCTTTCCTTTTTTCTCTCTCTCTCAAAAAAAAAATCAATTAAAAAAAAAAAAAGAAAGAAAGAAAGAAAGGAGGAAAGGAGAAAAGCTCCAATGCATTACAAAAATCACATTTGAGAATCCTAATATCTACTTCAAGGTGCATTCCCCTTTGGTAAACATGCAGTCTGTTTGCATTTAATTCTGCTACACAAGCCCTGCAAGAAAGTTAGCCAAATTGATAATCGATTCACATGATCTTTGCTCACTCATTAAAACACACCAAACAGTTAATTCCTTTTTCTGTTGGGAGCTCTTCACTGGCTCAACGCAGCTTGCATGTTAAACAGCCACTCAGGGCTCCAGGAACTGAGCAGAGCCATTAGGTGGTAACTGTTTCAAACCATTCAAAGCAAGTCCCTGAAATGAACAGCCTCGCTGTCCCTTCAATTAAATCTTTAGAGAATCATTATTGATCTGATGACCATCAGATGATAAAGAAGATTTAAAGATCTCAAAAGGACTTGATTTACTTGACCAATCCACCTTCTCTCCCCCTATTCCAGCTACTTGAATAAGGGGAGAGAGAAGAGTTTTTGAATACTGTTCACTCCAGCAGCTGCAATATGAGACCATTAGACACATTTGCCAATACCCTACTAATACCCTGCCAATTTCAATCTATCTCCTTCTCTTTCTCCCTCCCTCTTTCCCCCTCCTCTCTCCATTTTTGTGACTCAGATCTACCCCCACCCCCCGACCCATTCATTGAATAAATCCTACCCCTCTTTATCTTGGTCCAGACACTGATATCAGAGACTTGAATAAATTGTGGTGCTACCAGGAAGTCAATAGATTATATAGGCAAATCTCTTCTCTTTTACAAAAAAGAAGCCTTGGGTCTCAGTTATTTGGTGGCTAAGTTGTGACTATTAGCCAACTTTCCCAACATCTAGGTAATGTTAGTCCCTCTAGCCTTCTGACCTAGATGCAGTAATGAAGATACAACCTACAGATTCTCTAAAAATCTTGTTTTAATTTTTTTTTTACCTCAAAGTGGGTACAAATGTTAATGCCAAGCCTTCTTAGAACACTTCTCTCACTCATTCATTGGGCAATCAGATACTGTGGTCAACCCTTGGGAATATAAAGAGAATGAATTAAAAATTTTAAGTATAGTAGGGAATATAGACAATGAGATAGTTAATTTGCAATTCAATAGGTGATAATGGAGACAAAGAACAATAAAAATGCATAGATATTATAGCTAAAGAAGGAAACACTAAAGTACATAGTAAATGCTCCATAAATACATGTTCATCTCTATACAGTACTTAACAAATACTAACTATGAACCAATTGCCTCAGGATTTTCTGGGGAGCTTTATTAATATACTGGAGTGTAGTTCTAGAATATTTTTAATTGTTCCCTGGGATGTTCTAACAGAGAGTTTTAGGATTTCATGCGTGGAGTAATAAAGGCAAAGAAACAACTGCTACGGAGCTTCACAAAGGAGCTGATGTTCAAATTAAGTTTTAAAGGATAAGCAGGGACTTCAGACAATTATGTGCAGGATTATAAGGTGGAAAGGAATTGTAATTTTCATATAGCTTTTCACATGATAGAAGTGGATGAGTGAATTAAACTTAATATTTAATAACATTTTTTAGGGAGCTGTTTTAAAATGTATGGATGGCCACTCCAGAAGGCAGGAAGCAGCCCATCACTGGAAGCATCCAAGTTGCAGTGGTTGACTAGAGCTTCTGGTTCTTCTCTACTTGGACAGGTCCTCCTCTTCATGTACTACACATGTTATCTTACATGCTTAATTTACATTGTCAATTAGTCCATCATATTACTGAGTACCTGAGTGGATGAATGAATGGATATAACAGAGCAGGGGAAGGATCCCCAAATATTTCCACAACTCATGATTTTGGAGATGGGGAAAGGACATAGTATAGCTTTTAAGGTACTGTGCATATCTATGGTAAGCTGATAGCTAGATAATAGCTGTGCTGCTGCTTGGGTAAAAGGGGGCATGGTACACCTTAAGATGTTTTTCATAACAATGACCAATGTTGCTCCAGATCAGCACTGAAAATTAGGGGGAGCCATGAAAGGAGAGCCATGCCATTTGACAGGATGTAAAAGGGCATTCCTGTCTGCCATGAGGTCTTATGTGAAAGAAGGTACCATGTGGTTTTTGATTAAGAGCTGGAGTAAAAGAGCATGAGGAAGGTGCATGATGAAGGAACAGGTTGTAGCAGTCATCTGCGGAGAAGGGTCATGTAGCAGCCATGTGGGAAGCTGCACTACTACCCAGGTAAAAGGAGGGTTAAGGGGGCAGATGACATGGTTTAAGATACTTTGCATGTCAATGACAAAGTTAGCTCCAGCCTTTCCTGAGGGGAAGCTGTGCCTAGTAATGTTTAAGATACTTTCTATAAGAATGAAGTATGGTGCTTGAGGTCAGCACTTAAAATTAAGACAGACATCCATGAGAAAGGGGAAGCATGCTATTGGAAAGAATGAAGAAGGGCCCGGCTGTCTGCCATGAGAAGAAGCATGATGGAAGGGGTATGATAGAAGAGCATGATGGAGTATCAGGTTGTAGTAGCCACATGAGAAGTGGCTATGCAGTTTGCAGTCAGAATTTGACCATGTGGCCTGGGCTAGCAGGAAAGCAGGCATGCTGCTGTTTTGATCATGCTGGCTCCCAGCTGACTCTAAAGCCCCCAAGGACCCTGCCTTGCAGACCTGGACTCTATCTGGACTCTTGGAACTCAAGACATGCAAAGAGGACTCTCTTAGGATTTGTGCCTTTGCTGATGCAGTGTAATGTGGCATGTGCTTTTCTGGACTATTATATAGAGGCTGATGACAATGTACCCCAGATCTGAAGGAGAGAGCTGACAGATAAGGAATGGGAAACTATAGGGCTTCATTTTGGTTTATAGCCTTTTGGGGAGCAAGGGAAGTGCTGGGTCTCATGGGAAAATAGGGCTCTGAGAAGGAGTGCTCCCAAGCCCTGCAAAAGTTGAAATATTATAAATAAAGGTCTATTTTTTCTCAGTAGTAATTGTTGGGTTTTACACAAAGGCACCATGTAAATAAGTCCTGCTTTGCTCAGCAACGTAAGTACAATTAATTTTTCCTTTGTAACAGTGAAACCCCTATTATTTCTTAATAACAAACAGACATCAATGACTAGGGTCCAATGCATTTTTGCAATCTCATTCTTAACTAGCTTTTCACTCAGGATATACTCAAAAAACTATTTACAGTATTTTAAATGAATCCCTATTTAATCCCATTTTGTTAGGTTTACCTATTGTTTCTAGATTTTAAAACTCCTTAGTTCTAACAATCATAGAGGGTAAGTTCAGAGGAGTTGAATGCCAAAATCTTTCAAACTCTGAAATCTGTGAACTATGAATGGGAAGAATTTTTATGAATTTATTAAAATCAAATTGTATCTAGTGACTACACTAACAGCTGTCCACATGTCCTAAGAGGGAAGCTTCGGGGAATAAAGGAAAGAAGCTCCCCTTCTTGGTACTTACTTTAGCTCAATAATCAGATACTGATCATCTCCTTTAGCCAAGAATGTGGAGTCACAAGATAGGCATGGCATGGCCTACCACAAATAGTTTACCATATAGTATCGACTATCACTATCCTCCATTAGATGTCCATACCTTTAGCCAACTAAACACAGATCTTACCCTCTGAAACTAAAGGAAAGATGTTTCCATTTTTTAACTCCTCAGAACATCTATGTGCTAAAAAAAAAAGTGCAGAGAATAAATGAAACAATAAACAAATACATATCAACTATTCTTCATAATAAAAAATACTTCTTTAGTGCTTGCCAGCTTCCTCAGTAAATCCAAAACTTATAAACCCAAAGCAGAAAGAAGCAGAAGAAGCCCTGGCTGGTGGTTCAGTGAATACCCACCCCAAAGGCCACTGGTTTGATTTCCAGCCAGGGCACATCACTAGGTTGCAAGCCAGGTCTCCAGCCAGCTCTGTAGCTGGAGGCAGGTGAAAGGTAACCATACATTGATGCCTCTCTCCCTCTCTGCCTCCCTTCCTTCCCCTCTCTCTAAAAATAATAAATAATAAAAAATCTTTAAAAAAAAGAAGAAATAGAAGAAATAGAGACCTTTCTTAAGGAAGAAGGAAAGCGTTAAGAAAGTTAGGCTCTAAACTCCTGGCACAGAAGCAGGTGAATGCAAATACACCTGCCCCTGAAATGCAGACATAGCCACGTAGCATCCTCCACTCCCCTCCTAACTCCAGAACAGCTGCCTCCTGGTCCCCCAACAGCATCACCTACTAGTGGCTTGATATTCCTGGTATTTTTATGCAAATGAAGAATAAAATGGCTATAGTCCTTTCCTTCTGCACCCATCTATCCTCTACCTGAGTCCCAAAATGTATAATATAAAATGAGACCCTTTGTTTTCACAAAACATAGGAAAGACCAAGAAAAAAATTTAAAAGAGCTGCATTTTTCTCATCAATGAGAAAGGTGAAAATGATTTCTTTATTAAACAAAATTAAATATTTTCCAAGCTTTTATCCATTCTCTTTAACCCTCTTCAGATTCAAATCTAATTTTTTCCCAAAGAACCACCAAATTGACTCTAAAAGAATAATTGCAAAGGTGTGAAAATACCATACGCATCCTGGAAACAGGCTGTGCCACGGGGCATTTCTTAATTCTCACCCTATTAGGGTAATTTCCTGCTACTGAAGGGATTTTTTTTTTTTTTTTTTTTTTTTTTTTTAATTCCTGCAGCAGTTCTTGCATGCTGGCAGCATGGTTCCTTCACAGTCACTTTGCCCAAGCAAAGGGAAAGAAAGCCATTAACACCTTTCTGGAAATAGTCAGATACAACAAATGCAGCTGTCCTGTTAGCCTGCAAGGGGTGAGGAAAAGGGAAGGAACCAATACTGCAACACGGAAGGCTGTTTCACCTACAAGAACTTGGCTGCTACAGTTTGTTAATCTACAGTGACAGAATTTATAAATCCACTGTTCTAAAAGAAACCAGACAACTCACAAATAAACCAGGAAATACATTTATAAAAATGCTCACCCTTCTAAAGTTCAGCAAATTCAAAAAATCACAGTGAACTTTACTTATTTTTTTAACAACAACAACAAAATCAAATGTTGATGAGGGTCCAGTGCAATTGATATTTTTCTGCAGTACTGTAAAGTTGAGCAGCTCTTCTGAAAAGCAATTTAGCATTAAGTACTAATGACCACCAAAATATTCATACTCTTTTACCCAGTCATTTCACTTATTGTAATCTATCTTAAGGAAAATGTAGGGAAAGCTGTATACCCAAATATATTCATTGTACTTCTATGTATAATAGTGGAAAAACTGGAGAAAAAATGTAAACCTATAGGTAAATTATTGAGTAAATCACAGCCCACTGATTAAATGGACCATTAAAAACAGCCCGGATAAGCACTTAGCACATGTTAGGTACCCAATGCTGATTGTGTAGGAATGTCTAACTTGCTTATAATATAAAATTAAATGAAAAATATAAACATGTATGCATGTTCATTACAACTCTGACAAATATATAAGGAAAAAGAAAGTCAATTTTCTAAACATTCAGTATTGTATATTTTTAATACTTGCATACTATAGTAAAAAATTAAAAATAACTGAATCAACTTTATTTCCATGGATGGCAGTAAGCTTGAAACAGAGCAGGAGAGGTATCCCCAAAGTCCCCATAGCCCAAGGTTTGGGGGTTGAGGGAAGGAGACAATATAGCTTTTAAGGTTCTTTGCATATATATGTCAAGATAGAAGCTAGATAATAGATGTGCTACAGCCCAGGGGCAAAAGGTGTACTTGACTTTCAGGATTTAAAAAGAAAGGCAAGCAGCTGTGAGGGGGAGCATGAAGAAGAAATTTGAAAAAGAAGCATCCTGTAAGGAGACAGGAGAGAGGAGCATGACGGAGGAGCATAGATGGAAGGATGCCATGATGTAGGAGGATGTGGCAGCCATGTGGGAAGCAGCAAGTAGCTATGCAGATTGCAGCCCAGGCTAGTGAGGAAGCAGGTATGCTGCTGCTTTGATTGTGCCCACTCCAGCTCACTCTCAAGCCACCAAGGACTCTGCCTTGAAGACTCAGACTCCATCTGGACTCTTGGAACTTGGAACATACAGAGAGGATGCTCCCTTAGGACTTGTGTCATTCCTGATCCAATGTAATAAGGCACCTGCTTTCTTGGGCTAGTACACAGAGCCTGAAAACAACATACCCCATATTCTGAAGGAGAGCTGACAGATAAGGAAAAAGGAACTATTGGGATTGGTTTTGGTTTGTAGCCTTTTGGGAAGCAATGGAAGTGCTGGATCTCATGGGAGAATGGGGCTCTGATCAGGAGTGCTCCCAGCCCTCCCCGCCCTCCTCCCCACACACACACCCAAGGTTGAAATATTGTAAATAAAGACCTGTTTTCTCAACACTAATTATTGCATTATACACCAAGGCACCAAGTGAACAAGCCCCATTTTCCTCAGTAATGTCAGAGTATAGAGGCAGTCAGGGTGGAATGTGCTAATGAACCTGGTGGAAACTACAGGATGAACTATAGAACGCACAGGGATCCTTCAGAGATAAACATTTGTCACACTTGCCAATCTGTGTTAATAGTGACCAAGGGACAATGCTCTCATCAGACATCTGACACCACACCTGCTGCAGTTTGCAGGCTTAAAAACCCACAGACTGAAGTCCTCAGCAGGACTCCTACAGGTCCAAGAGGGTGGGAAGTCTCCATTCCCCTGCTCCATGGGCCCTCAAGCTGGTCCTGAAGCAGCCCTTCCTCCTCAACCCCCAATGAACCTGTTATCAGCTCCTATACTGGTCTCCTTCCCCCTAAACCCCCAATAAACGCATTGCCTGCTCCCATATCGGTCTCTGGATGATCTTTCACAGCAAGATTGCCCTGTCAGGTAACAAGCTATGTACCCTATTAGGCCGCAACATGTAAGACTGCATTGTCAAACATTCCTCTCATTCACATGGGCCTCAGACAGTAAAGGGGGTATGCCAAAAAAGTAGTACAAAAAAAAAAAAAAAAACCCCTTCCATCTTTGGAAGAGTGCACAAGGCTTATGAACAGACCTACAAGATGATTAGTGCAAAGGCTTTGAGTTGAGATGAATATAATGGAGAAGCAGTGAGTGGTCTCCTCTGGGATCAAGCAGAACCTCTTGGTGGACCTTCCTACTGCCCCAATTCCAATCTGGCAGTTGAGACCCCGAGTAGATACACAGAAAGCTAAGTGATACCATCAGGGCTACAAACTGGATGTCCCCTTCTTTTGGGAGCTTAGAATTGAATCTAGAAATGAGATATTCATGTTTGATGCTATGGGAAATCTAGGCTAGGAGTCTAGAAACATGATTTGGATCTAGTTTTGCACATCTTTAACTGTGGAATTTCAACAAATCATGTTAACTTCTGTCAGTTTATTTATTGGTAAAATTAATAGGTTAAAAAAAATCCCTTCCCTCATCTACCTTACAAGGCTGTTATAAGAATCAAAGAAACCAATGCAGCCCTGGCTCGGTAGCTCAGTTGGAGCAGCATTCTGACACACCTAGATTGTGGGTTCAATCCCAGTCAGGGCACATATAAGAAGCAACCAATGAATGCATAAATAAGTGGAAAAACAAATTGATCCTTGCCCACCCTCCAGTGGTAAATGTATGCCATGTGAACAAATGCAGGGCTCACATACATTCCTAGCCCATAGATGAAAACCACAGGCTTCTTCTAGAATTATTCATTGTCCTATAATTTCTACATGGAAGAAACATAAAAACAATAAGATTGAAACAAAAACCATATTTATAAATAGTGATAATTACTGACAATAGATTCAGAGACGCAAGACTCCATTTGCTTCCCACCCTCAAGTCTAGAAACTCATCAGTGTCACTTCAAAGCTATTCTTTCTACAGTTAGTGGGCATAAGCAAGTTAAAATAGGAAACCCAGAGGAGCTACAAGAAAAAGGAATATGTTATGTCTGAGATGCAAGAAATCACAGTCAGTGACTTCCACTTAAAGGGAGCACTTTTTTCAAGTATCCCTTTCTGAACATGTGTTCTTCCTACCAGAAATCATGGCTGTTTATAAAACTCATCCTACCATCACTCTGCAGTGCAGCTGAGAGATGGAGGACACATGTGACAGCAGCGTTCCTGGGGAATAAAAAAGTGCGCTAAAGGAGAAGAAACCACTTCTTTTGTCAACAAATATCCATTGAGCACCCACTAGATACTGGGAACAAAACAGAGAAGCAGATACAAGGTCTCTGTCCCATACAGCTTAAAATCTAACTCCTTCAGGTCTGACATTGTGAACATAGAAACATAGTTTATGGAGTTTTGCAATTGCGGTCTAAATTTTGGGTGGTCATAGAGAGTGGAATTCTCTATGGTTAGAGTGAAATTATCCATACAATGAAATGTCTATTTGGAGATAGAACATAAATAATGTGGAATAAAGAAGTAAATCAATGACAGTAGGACACATTCCTGCCAGCATCTACCACCCTGAAGTGATAAGTGGGAATTCCTTTCATTTTAGGATCTACCGCCAAGCCCCAGTCTGTGTATTTTCAGGGAAGTCATTACATCCCAAAATGTGGGAGTGAACCACATGACCTAGGTTAACCCCATCAGCATGCACCATTCCTCTGGCTACCGTAATTTGTTCAGGGATGGATGCTACACCCATATGAAATCAATAAAGGCCACAAAGACTCAATTATCTAAGACATTCACTTGGGAACATAAGAGGAATATTCTTGTTTCTTTCTCTCTGGAGATCACAGAAAGAGAGAGACTATAGTGAACCTGAGGGCAGGTAGGGTCTTACTGCAAAGTCAGGCTTGAGGAAGCAAGGCTGAGAGAAAGTGATCTAATTCAAGGTGATATCATGTGAGTCATGGACAAAGACAAACCTTAAGCCTTTCCTTCCTATGTGTTTAATTACATGAAGCAGATAAACTTGAACTGGATATTCTTTCACCTGCAGTGAAAAGTACCCTAATTGAAATAATGGACCAACACATAAGAAAGAGATAATCTGAACAGTGCCTTGTCAAGTATTTCTTCAGTTTCTTAAAGAAGAAGACTTAGTACTACAACAACCACACATATTATTGCAGTTATATTTTTGACTACTTTTCCAAAACATATAAGGATTAGATTGGGTTGGGTTGTGCATAGGATAAAAACAAACAGATAATAAGAGTGGTTTTAAAAGCAGTAAAATAAATCCTAAGGTCCTTTTCTTGACCAGGTAGCAATCCCACTGCTTGTGAGGAGGTCCAGTGTATCCCTGAGTTGGGAATCTGGAAGCGATAGCTGGATAAGGGGAGTAATTACATGTTAAGGAACTCCAGCCAACCACTATTTATCAACAAGTATGAAAGTATTTCAGTATTTTAACAACTTGCACATTCAATCTGAATGTATACTGGGCATACTGGGGAAAAAGCATTCTGGTATATGGCCCCAGGTTTCCTGGCCACATGATTCTCCTCCATTCCCATTGGTATCTGGGTAAATGCAACACCAGCAATGGGACAGAAGAAAAGCATCCACTGGGTTAAAGGAGCCCTTAATTATTCTCTACTGCATGGCCATCTGTCTCATACCTGGCAAGGGAAAGGTAGGAAACAAGAGGAAGAGAAAGGGAAGAAGAAATTAGAAAAACTAGAGTAATTGATTGTTTTATTATATCATAAAGCCAGTCAACCAGAACATACTCCTTCAGTTCCTTGCAGGCTACAATTCCACATAAGATTAAACTTATCGAGGTGGTGATAATGTCACTAGGGGAATTGCTGAAGCAGAAAAGGTTATGTTACTAGGAAGTTAAAAGCAAGATGTGCTGTGAGTAACTCTCAATGTGGATAATCAGTTCTCTCCAAATTAACAGTTGGTAATATTATATTTATGGCATTTTTAAGATTAAGTATTACTAATAAACACAGATACTGAAAAGGATAAAATAAATTCAAACCCTCAGACTAAACCATCATTCTCCCTGAAGTCTTGGAAAATTTAGATTGGCTTTTGGGAAATTAGTTTTAATCTTAACAGTACTTTCTAGACCAAGTGAAGGCTTTAGGCAGTAACAGTCTAACAATACAAATAAAATCTTTTCTTATGAGATTCTAAGTCCAGAGTGCAGGATAAGAAGTTTTTCCAATTACACTGATCATTTAAACTCTTGAGCTCCTGATCCTGAGGGTACATATTTTGCTCCTCATTAAATATAAAAAAGTAGGGATGGTATTACATTTATTAGAAAAGCTATTTCCCAAAAATTGACTATGAAAACAATGGTCACTTTCTTCAATTTGGGTATGATTTTTTTCTATTTGCATGCAGTTTTATAAAATGAATATTTTTAGGCTGGTTCTGCTTTTAGTCAGACCCTGTAAGGGGATAAAGCAAGTGGAAGTGAATTGGAACTGGACTCCCAATGGAAGGTCATATCTGGATGCTGAAAATGACTTCATAAACCCTTTGATGACCAACATGGATCCATGCATGTCTCATTGGTAACCATCTAGACTGACCACCAAAATGATTTTATGTATAGACTATTTCCCACTCTTTCAATTTTTCTTACTGAAAACTTTTAAAATTTAGTTTGGAAAAACATATTTTTTCCACCTATCCACACCTTTCCTTTCAGCTCTTATTCTCTATTAAACATTAGGTACAATAAATGTACCAGATAGTTAGACACATACAAGGTTCATCCGGAAAATATCCATCCATGTAATAAGAAAAATAGAGGCATTTATTGAAAAAGATACAAGAAACATTATACAAAGGACAATGATGCTTCAGTCCCTTTTAAAGTAGGCACCTTGCATCATCATACAGTTCTCCCAGTTATCATCATCTAGCTGCCCCATTGCATTTCCCTGAATCTCATCAATGGTCTGAAATCTCTTCCCTTTTAGAGGTGATTTTAGTTTTGGAAAAAGCCAGAAGTAGCAAGGTGCCAACTCTGGGTTACAGGGGGACTGAGTCACCTAGTGATTTAATTTTTCCCCAAAAAACTCTGCTTGAGACATGATGCATGATTGAGCACATTGTCATGGTGAAGCTGCCAATTACCAGCTGCCTAGATCTACAGCCTTCTGAGTCATTTGAATAGTTCCTGTGGAGAAATGTTCAAATTTAATGCAAAAATTGATGTATATTTATTTCTCCACTCAGTCATTTTTAATACAATATATAGAGTACACATGCTCATTCGACAGCATTACTACCCCCACTGACTAGTACAGTGAAGTTGTCATTGTTCACACACGCACACCCCAGTCCATTCTCCTTGCCTGTATGGTTACATCAATTTTAAGCAAACTGTTCTCACTATATTAACAATGGTTGAGCTTTTTCTGGAAAGACCTCGTAAGTAAAATGCAGATTCTCACCTTAGATTGCTTAAAATCTAGTGTTTCTTTCTGTTTATTTGGTACTCTCCCCCTCCCAAGTCAATGTACTAAAGATGAAGAGCCTTTCCATCTCACTCCTGTCTTTTGTTCCCAAGAACCCTCTCTTTCCACCACTTTTCTTATAAGATCTTTTTTCATCCGCCCATGTTGATTGGACAATTGACCCATCTTGTGCTCGGAGGTGTTACTCTCCTGAAAAATGAAAAATGGAAGTCAAAAACATTGAGTTTATTTGTGTCTGCTAGCAAAGAGAGTCCAGAAGAACCAGGGTGTTGGCAGGGCTATACTGATGCAGGATAGGCTGGTCTACAGATATGGACATAGTGAGAGATGCAATAACACAAAACCAGAATGTTCAGGAGTAATGAGGTTCAGGGCTCAAGATTACCTCCCCAGTCCATATTCCAGCCACCCAGAAAGCTACACTTTTGCCATGGAACTCTGTGGGATAGTGACCCCAGTGCTCCCGTACCTGCCCAATATATTTTCTTATTAGCTTACATTGCATTAAATGGGTTTCTGTCCCTTCAAACAAATGCTTCTTATCTAACACAGAACTGGTGGATTTAAGATTACCACAAAATAAAATCCAGCAAGGGATGGCTAAAAGAAAACTAAATGAGGAGTGTGTAGATATCTAAATTTTAATTTAGTTTTTTCCACCAATATTACAGATGATCCAGATCTTTTAGGAGAGTCATAATGTTTAAAAATATCATTCCAAGCCCTGGCTGGTGGCTCAGCGGATAAGGTGCCAGCCTGTGAACCCAAAGGTTGCAGGTTCGATTCCTCAGCCAGGGCACATAACCATGTTGCAAGTCAGGTCTCCATCCAGGTCCTGGAGGCAGGTGAAAAAGGCAACCATACATGGATGTCTCTCTCCCTCTCTCCCACCCCCTCTCTCTAAAAATAAGAAATAAAATCTTTAAAAAATATATTATTCTATCGTTGAAAGGACAATATTATAAAAAGACATGTAAGCAGTAGTGTGCTGATAAATGTTCAACGACTCCAACAAATAAAAATCATGCCCTGGTCTGTAGTCTTTGCCATTTTCCATGGTGCAAATACTTTGATCATGGCTGATAACAAGCTCCTAACAACATGTCTGAACACTCACTCAGGAAGAGATGCTAACAATCAGCTCTCATAAACCAGTGTAAGGTGACTCCAGTATACCACCGCATTGGGGCAAAAGGTTTAAACTAGGCTTGGGTCTACAGCTAGCTTTGCCTTGTTATTACTATGGAGAGGGTTTCTGTCTGAGTTGCTATTATTTTTAAATTGGGATAAAAATAATAACCTACCACACAGAGGATTGCTAGGAGGATCAAATAAGATGTAATATACCTTGTACAATGCCTAGAAATATGGATAATTGATTAACAACAGTGATTGTTGTTATTACTGTTATCTTTGTTGCTCTTACTATGATTGTCACTATCAGATTATGAGATTCAGTTTTGAATTGGAAAATATAGTTCCTATAATTATTATCAATTTTCTGATCTTAAGTAAATTATCTCACCCTTACATTTATCAACATCCTTATCTCTAAAATCAAGTTCTAAGTTACTACTTTTGTCTTCAAATTGTAAAGCTTTATAATTACAGACATAAAGTGAAACTATGTGTATGTGTAAAAGGAGAGATTGGGGTGAAGGAAAAAAATGGAAAAGAAGTGACGAGTTCTGTAGGGGTGGACTGCCATTTCCCAAAAGCAAAATATACTTCAGGTGGGTAAAGTCATTAAGTGTAATGTCCATGGAGGGCAGTTACCCAACCCTCTCTACTTCTAGCACCTTCCAAAGTATACAGACTAAGACATTACCCAAAGGTTCAGCCAATGCTTCGAAAGGAAGCATCTTGATGGCCTAATAAGCAGCAAGAAGACAGAAAAAAAAAAAGGAGGGGGGGGCAAAGAATAGGTTGTAGTGACTTTCTCTTGCCATTTACCACAAAAGCAAAATAAACATGTTAGACTAGAGCCATTAACTACCCCAAGTACTCTGACCCATTTACTTGGTGCCCTTGAGGAGATGTGATCATCCTCGTGCTCCTTTCCTTCCTTAATTCCTATGTCCCTAATGCAGATGCACACATACACACCTTGTGCGTGTGTGTGCACTCAGAAAAGGAAACAGATTGTCCACATGGCAGCAGATTTATCTGTGTGTTGGAGGGGAGAGGGGCAGGGAATCTAATTTTAAGTGAAGTCTTAAAATCAATCTAGGTCACTCCAGATCACGATAGTAAAAGCATCTCTGTGCCTTTCTAAACGAAAAGGATAAACACACTGGAGGACAGGGGATGGGAATTGTGGCCCAAAGACAAGAACACTAACCTAAAAGTGAAAAAAAAGTATACAAGAAAAAATTTTAAGGGAAAGCTAATAGGAGATAGATTAAGAAAAACTGAGAGGAAAAAAGAGATTGAACGATGAGGGAAAAGAGACATGGGGAAATCAAGAAAAATGGACAAGAGGAGGAATTAGCCACAAATGAATATTTTATTGCCTTTTTTTCTCAGAGCATCAGAATGTCCTAAACAAGTCAATAGTGAGTTTATTGATAGATGTGCAACAACTCTGAGTGTAGTTCTTTCTGTCTTTAGCAAGGGCTGAGGACAAGCAAGGAGATCCTCTTTTTGTTATATAATCTACATTCAAAGAACCCTAGAAGGCAGGAGGAAGGCAAGCTGCCTCCTGTATCCCATTTACAATCCTGAAACACAGGAGCTAAGTAACCAGAATATTCTGGACAGATTAATCTCTGCCAGGGTCTATATAAAGATGAAGAAATGCAAAATTAAAGTGATTCTGTCACTTAAAATAAAGAGTAATTACTTATGGGAGGAAGGGAACCAAATAAAGTAGCAAAGAAATTCTCTGATTTAGTGAAATACATAGAAATGAAAAGAATTTCTCTATGATCTGTTGTTTGAGCTATAATTTTCCAAGCCCGCAGACATGGGATTTGATTGGGACCTTTGATCAACTCTTGTTAAGGCTGCTGTTCCCTCTTATCATTGCTAGCACAGGATAAAATTTCCGCACCCTGACATAGTCATATTACACCATAAAGAAACACAGTCAACCTGTTGGAAATTGGGCTCCAGATTTAGCATCAGAGCTTGTGAGCCTTGCCTAAACCTGTCTTTGGGGTCTGGAAAGCAATATTTGTTTACTACTTAAAACACACCATTTGCGAATAAAATGATCATCCCTGAATCACAACACTATAAAAATGTTCTCTCTGGGTAAAATCAAATGAAGAATTAAGTTCTTTTGCAGTGAACTTGGGCTATCCTTATAGTCAATTTAACTACTTTGATGGGATGAGAAGGCACATATTCAAATACAGTTAAAATTACAGATATTTTTGCTTGAGCTATCCCCAAACACTGCACCTGGGTTTAGTTTTCCTGCAGAGTCATCTGGCCTCAAGCTTACACCAGAACATGGATAAGTTACAATCAAATTACAAAATAAGAACAAAAGAAACAAAAGTCAGAAAATTAGAGGCAGATGACATGAAAAAGTAAAGGGTATCTCTTTCATGATAGCCAATAAATCTGTTGGCTCAACACCTCTAACATGTGAGCTAAGCTTTCAGAAAAGATGAAAATGATTCGTTTCAAATCAGATTACAATGTGCACACAAAAGGATCTGCAAATAGAAATAAGAGAATTCCATTAACATGATAATGATATCCTGAATGACCTGAACAAACAAAGGAGATTGGAACTCTGGATGTAATTTGTCGATGGTTTCCTTTTCCAGGTTTTGTGAGTGCCTGACTTGAAAGATTTTAGAAAAGGCTGCTGCAAGGCCAGGTTTGTTCCATCTGTCAGAGAATCCCTGCAGGAAAAATTAATTCAATAAAACATAATTTAAATCGTGATGTTAGATTGTTTCCACTTTCCATTAATTAAAAAATATATATATGAGTCAGTCTCAGTGATGCCTTATGCATGTTTGAATGGGTGTGAATTCAAGGGCACTGGAAACACGCCTCTAACTTGAACTCCCTAGAGCCTGTTTTCTGCCTGAAATAAACCAATGAACCATGGCAGAGCCACGACTAAAATGCTTAAAATTCTCACATTAGTGGGCAGGAAGAAGGTGAAGTTAAGTTCTTAACAACTTTGAATGGGGCTCTAAATTTCCACCTCATTCCCCCCCCCCCGGGTGGGATCATAATAAGCTAGAAAGGGGTCCAATGTGGATATTTCCTTGAAGTGGCTAAGATTTAGGAGGCAAATCTAAATGATTTATCAAGGACCAAGAGGCAAGTAAGGGGAACTGATTTTTATCTTCAAGTCCAGGAGGCCAGCATGAAGATGGGACTGGGGTAAGACCCAGAGAGAGCAGTGGAGAGATAGTAGAATGATGGAGTGGGTAAGAACAAGGGTGAGAGTAAAGGGAGAAGGCTCTAGACGTCCCAGAGACAGGCAGAATAATGCCTCATATGTGCCCTGGACCCCAAGGAAGAGGGCACATAGTTTACACACAGATTTGAGGTGAACAGTTTGCCAAGAAAAGTTGGCAGAAAGTCCCAAGGCCAGAGAAGAGACCAGTTAAATAAAATAATGTGATAAGTGCAGCACAGGTGTTTGGTTCTGTTGGTTGGAGGGAGTGAAATGGGAAAGGTGTAACGCGTGAACACAGGACATTAGAAGGTGGCTCTGTGTGAGGGTCCCTCATCTATTGGATACAGAAGATCTACTTGGACAACTCACAGAAAGGGTTAGCATTGAAAACCAGAGCAGAAATCATTCTGCTACAAGAGCAAATATAGAACAAAGGTTTAGAACATGGATTCCCAAGAAACATCCACTGAATTTGAACCTTGGTCACTTATCTGTTCTCTGATCTTGAACTCAACTGTCCCTCTCTCAGCAATAAAACTAGTACTACATCAAAGGGTTATTGTGAAAATTAAATGAATTGGCAAATGTAAAGTGCTTAGAACAGTGCTTGGTGTACAATAAGTACTCATCAATGTTACCCATTATAACTGCTTATTAGGGTACTTGATACTACATTATGAAAGGTAGGAAAGGGACAACAGATAGAACCTTAGTCACAGGAGTTTACATTTTTATATTCCAGTACCTAATAACCCTATCTGCTTATTATCTTGGAGTAGATATCTTTACTTCTCTGCTTTTTCCTTGGTAACTTAATTTTAATAAATTATAATCTCTCAACTCAAAATAACATTTTAAATGTTAATTTCTAATTTATAAGTCATTTTTGAGAAATTATTATATTATGCAGTACTTTCAACTGATTTCTTGAAACAATTTCATACACTTTTTTCAATTTCATATACATTTTGAAGATGCAAGCCTTTTGCACTGCAATAGTCTTGGAAAGGTTCATGTATTTAGTCCATGGAGCCTTGAAGGACAAAGCATTACAGAGATGCTTCCTGGTATCACCTGTTTTTATTCAAAAAGAAAGCACAGTCTCTTCCTTGACCATATGGATTTTTTTATTTAATAGCTCCTTAAGCCAAGTTTTCCACTTGCCAGATTCCAAAAGCCAGATCCTGGAACACAGAAACCAGCCATTCTCTCCAGCCCAACCTAGAATGGTGCTAGTAGCTAAAGTAGTGACACAGGCAAAGGCTATTGCTAGGGACCCCATCCCCAGATAATCCGTGTTTTAACCAGCTCTCCAAGTGATTTTAAGGTACTTTCAAATTTAAGAAACACTAGCCACAATACAACAATCTCAAGGAGGAAGGACCTTGTTCAAGGTCACAAAGTTAGTCAGTGGGAGAGTCAAGGTGCACTGCTCACATTCTTACCAGTAAACCATGATGCTTTACCCTCCTTGTACCACCTTCAGGAGAAAAAAACAAGTATCAAATTCCATTTTAAAGGCATTTAGCATAAACATGGCAATTTCCTCCATTTTCCACAGGCTAGCATGTTTTGACTCCTACATCAACTAATCAAATATTTCTTCAGAAACATTTCTAATGCATAAAACTACCAGACACAATCTGCCTTCTCCTAAGAAAATTCAATGCATTAAAATCTGCTTACAAAACGGATAAACTAGAGTTTTAACTTTACAAAAGAATCTGCCACCTAATTTCTTTTCTTTAAAAAAACGGTTTTTTGATACATTTGCACAGTGATTTATTTTACAAAATTTTAATATACATGAAAAATTTAGGAGGCATTTGAAGCAAGATTGTGTTCAGTTTCACATGAAATTGAACCATCATTATCTTTCTCATTAATTCTCTGTTATTGTGTTCATTATTTTGCAAAAATGCAAATTCCACTTAAAATTTCTAGGAGATGCTAGGAGTCACCCCCATATCTTAAGACAGAGGTCCTCAAGTCTGAGATGTATCATCAAAAGGCCTTGTTTAAAATGTGGATTTCTGGGTCCTACCCCCAAGAACTCTAATTCAATAGGTATGGGGTGGGGCCCGAGATTTGACATTCTGAAGTTCCAAAGACTGCAATTTGAAGATTTCTGCTTAGGGAATTTTCCAGGTAGAGATAAACAAAAATTCTCCTGCAATTTTCTTGTTCAGTTTTCAAACTGTACTGAAATATGGTCTACTGATACTGCCTGATTATGATAGTTCAAGAAGTAGTCTTGCCTCAAATACACATTTAATAAACCTATCGCCACCCACCAGGAGACTAACTCAGACCTAAATTCAGAAAAGTTGAAACAATAGCAAATCCTGACCATGAAGCCACTGGTAAATACCCAGATTAAATTAGTTATAAGAGTATTCTCAATAAAAAGGATGGACAACCTTTCCTGCTTGGTGGGGAGGGGGGATTTTCAAGAGTTTATTCTTGAAAAGAGTAAGGGTAAGCTATTTAGGTCTCAACTTTAGCTTCAGTTTCCTGATAAGCAACTGCTTCACAAAGTTATGCAATTCAAAAAGAGATGCTGAAAATCAGTCATTAAACCAAATAACATTATTAAAAAAAGCTCTTCTTGAGTACTTACTATATTTCATATACTACCCATTCATCTGCATGCTATCCCTGCTCAATTAAAAGGATGAAGCCTTTTGTGCAGTGGTGGCCAACGAGACCACAAGGGGCCGCCCTGGGTAGCACCGTGGATAAACAGCAGAGGCAGGACTTCAACCCAGGTTGTAAACCCCCAAGTTGATGGTCATGTAAGACTTCAATTCTCTCTGTTCTTCAGAGAATAAATAGTCACTGAAAGTAGAGGCTCTGGGGTCCCCTTGGCTTGGAGGTATTTGACAGTGAGCATCCATATGTTTAATGGTGCATCAGTGTTCTATTGCTGTGCAACAAATTAGTACAAACTTAGCTGTTTAAAGCAGCAATTTCTAACTGGTGTGCTGCAATAATTTTTAAAACATGCAATACTTGACTATGTAGTCAGGGGCACTGACCTCTCTTTTCCCTTAGATTGTCCAATTAAAATATGACAACAGTCAACAATAGCCATCCAGTGTGAATACCTTTAAATTATACCTATTTTTTCATCAGGTAGGCAAAAAATACATTTTTGGTGTGCTGCAGAATTTTAGTAATTAGTTTACATGTGCCACGAGATCAAAAAAGGTTGAAAGTCAGTGGGCTAGAACAGTATTCATTCATTAGTTCACAGCTCTGTATCAGTCTCCTTGGGCTTCCCTGCTCAGGGTATCATGAGACTAAAATCAAGGCACCAACAGGGCTGGACTCTATTATATAGACACCTGGGAAAGACTCTACTTCCAACCAAGTTCTTGTTGGTAGAATTCAGTTCCTTGTGTTTGTTGTATTGAGGTCCCCATTTCCTTGCTAATTGTCAGCTGGTGGCAGCTTACAGCTTCTAAAGCTCATCTCCATCCCTTGTCATATAGCTCCTTACATCTTCAGCCAGCAACATTGCATCAAATTCCTCTTGTGCTTGACTCCATCTTTTGCTGCTAGCCAGAGAACACTTTCTGCTTTCTAATGACTTTATTTCATAAAGCCCCATGGAGATAATCTATGTATTTTAATATCAATTAGTTTGGATACTTAATTACATCTGCAAAGTCCCTTCATAATAGTATCTAGATTAATGTGTGTCTGAATAATCAGAGGATAGAAATCTTGCGGATGGGAGGAAGGGTATACATCTTTAGAATTCTTTCCACTACAGAGGGCCTGAACTGCTGAAGGTCACTGAGTCCCAAACTGTACATGTTATCATACCCCTCTGCCTGTACAGGGAACTTAGAGAGGGTTTTTCTACACTTCAAAAAAAAAAAAAAGCAAAACAAAACAAAACCCTGAGACTGCTTTACTCCCTTGCTACATCATGGCTATTGGCAAGCACTGTTCCTGAGGAGAGTCTTACCCTGAGGAGGAGCCAGGATTCACTACCTCATGGAAATTTACCCAACTTCTTGAGAATCAGCCAATGAAACAAATGTCCAGGTTATTAAGTTTATTTTTTCATAGATCATGTCCTTAGCTGATTATTTTACATATTTTTTGGCATGCAGATATAATTTTATTTTCCTACTAGACCAGGAAATCATTCAGGAAAACAAACTGTATCTTAAAAATCTTTGTTTTCACAAAAGTGTCTAGCATAGTGCTTAATATTCAGAAGGCACTCTGCAGAAATTAGGTTGTAGGGAACAAGGTGTTCAATAAATTTTATTTTTTTTCCACTCTGGATAAAAATTATAAAATACTTCTCTTCCTTAAAAAAAAAATTAAAACCTACAGATATTGTCAGTATAGTCATTTACATACATGATTGCTTATGATTGTATAAGAGAGACATGGCTGTATAATAGTGTTGCCTTTACAGTTAATCTATAAGCATCTTTGGGATTTCTAAATTTAAAACTTTGCAAGGATAACTCAGTTCTTCACTTTAAATGTAGAAAAAATAAGATTTGGTGATTTTCTTGTCAAGAAACTTAAAATACTTAAATGAAAACCAGGGAATATTATCCATTAAGACTATTAAGTAATCTGGAGCCTGAAGTCCATAAAGAAACCCCTGAATGACTAGAGAGGAGCACTGATTTGGAGATGTGGAAACAAGCTCTGGTAAACAGTGAACTTAAGCTCAATCAGCCTACAATAAATCAAATATTTTATTGGCTCTCAAAACTTCTCTAGGGTAGCATAGGCAGACAAGGCTTGCTTCTTCACACAACCACATCAAAATTACAACTAAAATATAGGACAACCATCACTCAGAACTATCATAAATCTAATTGAATGCAAGTATGACCACTACAGAATTTAAGAAACCATATCCATTCAGACTGATAGGAGGAGCATGGATGGGGAACATGCAGGTCCCATACCCGTATGTGGATAAAAATTTGGGAGGGATATCTCAGAGGTAAGGAGTCCCAGCCCCGCATTAGGTCCCCCAGCCCAAGGTTCCAGTGCCAGGGAGATAAGCCCCCACAACTCTTAGGTACAAAAACCAATGGGAATCGAATAGGTGGAAGAATTGGCTGGGGCCCCAAGCAGTTCCTCTTAAAGAACTCACGTAGGAACTCACCTACTCAGACTCAGAGCCTCTAAGTTCTAGCTCTGAGATAGCAGCTTGAAAAACACCAGGGGTATACAGGGAGAAACTGAAGTGCCTGGCATCAAGGCCAGCAGAGACTATTGTCCCTTCTAGCTAACACTATTTGACCCAACTTGGAGATCCCCAGGGATTCTGCCCCACCCAACTTATGGCCCCACTCAAGCCGCTTTTCTTATTGAATGGATGGTCTTTGCTCATGTTTCACAACTTCTTAAATCCTCTCAAAAAGCAACATTCAGCCTCAGTGAGCCCTTGGTACCCCCATACCTCTTCTTAAGGAACAGCTGGCCGTGTACTAGCTGCTGGATTCACAGCCTGGCTTCACCTGAGAATCTCCAAGCCCAGAACAAGTAGCAGCCATCTTAGATGGCTTTATAGCTTTGGCAGGGTAGCCTCAGGCAAAACACAGGAGGTGGCTGACCTTGGCCTGCACCACCTAGGAAACCCCAGGGCCAGTGCACCCAATGGGCAGCTACAGACCATGTCATAGCACCATCACTCTGCCCCTACACAGTTCATCCTCCACAGAGGGTGGAGGTTGGTGGTCAGTGGCCACAGCAGGTCCTTGCAGCTGACTGGCCTGGGTAAATCCCTTCCATTGATCTGCCAAACAGCAAGGCTCAACTACAAGAGGAGGGTGTACTCAGCCCAAACAAAGGGCATACCTCAAGAACCCAGCTTAGGTGAGAGGGGAGGCTGTGCCACTGGACCCTATCAAAAACTTACTACATTAGGCCACACTATCAAGACAAAGAATCAAAGAAGCTCTACCTAATACATAGAAACAAAAAACAGGGAAGCTGCCAAAATGAAGAGGCAAAGAAACAAAGGAACATGGCCCAAATGAAACAGGTCAAATCTCCATAAAAGTAGTTAACCAAAATGGATATAAGCACTCTGTCATATGCAGAGTTCAAAACATTGCTTATAAAGATGTTCAAGGAGCTTAGTGAGGACCTCAATAATATAAAAAAGATGCAGTCATAAACAAAGGGTACACTAATTGAAAGAAAGAACAATTTATAGGGAGCACAGTAGAGTGGATGAAACTGAGAATCAAATCAATGATTTGTAACATAAGGAAGCAAAAAACAACCAATCAGAACAACAAGAAGAAATAAGATTCTAGAAAAATGAGGTTAGAATAAGCAGTCTCTGGAACAGCTTCAAGAGGTCCAACATTCTCATCACAGGGGTGCCAGAAAGAGATGACAAAGAGCAAGAAATTGGAAATCTATTTTAAAAAATAATAATGAAAGAAAACTTTCTTAATTTGGTGAAGGAAATTGATGTGCAAGTCCAGGAAGCACAGAGAGTTTCAAATAAGATGGATGTAAAGAGACCCACTCCCAGACCCATCATAATTAAAATGGCAAAGATTAAAAATAAAGAGAGAATCTTAAAAGCAGGAGGGGAAAAACAGTTAGTTACCTACAGGGGCATTGCCATAAGACTGCCAGCTGATTTCCCTAAAGAAACTTTGCAGGCTAGAAGGGATTGTCAAGAAATATTCAAAGTCATGAAAAGCAGGGATCTACAGCCAACATTGCTCTACCTAGCAAAACTATCATTTAGAATTTAAGGGCAGATAAAAAGCTTCCCAGATAAGAAAAAAATTAAAGGAGTTTATCATCACCTTACAATTATTATATAAAATGTTAAAGGGATTTATTTAAGAAAAAGAAGATTAAAACTATGAACAATAAAATATCAAACAATACATATCTATCAACAATTGAACCTAAAAAATAAACTAAGCAAACAAAAAGAATAGAGAGAGAATTATGTACACAGAGAACATTTTGATCGATGGTTGCCAGCTGGCATGGGGTGAAGAAGGGAGGGGATTAAGATGTACAAATAGGTAGCTACACAGTGCCATGGAAATGTAAACTATAGTATATGAAAAGAAGTAGACAAATAACTTATATGCATGACCCATGGACATGAACAATGGTGTGGAGATTGCCTGAGTCGGGGGTGCTGGGTGGAGGGAGGCAAAAGAGGAAAATATGAACAACTGTGATTGTATAATCAATAAAACATAATTTTTTAAAACTTCTCTATCATGTTGCTATGTTCTGAATGTTTGTGTATCCCCAAAATTCATATGTTAAAATTATATCCCCCAAAGATGATGGTGTTAGGAGGAGGGGCCTTTGGGAGGTGCTTAGGTCATGAGAGCATAGCCCTAATGAATGGGATTAGTGCCCTCATAAAAGAGGCTCCAGAAAATTCTCTAGCTACATCTGCCATGTGAGGAGGATACAACAGAAATCTCACAATGAGAGGCCCCCAAGAAGAGGTCCTCACCTGACCATACTAGTATCATGATCCTAGACTTCCAGCCTCCAGAACTGTGAGGGATAAAGTTCTGTTGCTTATAAGCTACCAGGTCTGTGGTATTTTGTTATGACCCAAGCATACCAAGACAGAAAATGTACTATATAAATTTGTTTGCTGTCTGCAGAAAGATGGAAGACAGCATAGTGCAGTTGCCTTTAGAGCCAAGTAAAGCAGCTTGTAATGTAAATCCCAACTCTGCTGATTTACTAGCTACTAGTTCTGGAACTTAACACTCCAGGACATCAATTTCTTCATCTCTAAAATGGACACAATATACTTAACCTTTTAAAATTACTGTAAAGTTTGGAGATAATATAAGTAAGTCATATGATACAATAATACACTCAATGGTAGCTACTATTATTTTTACTGTTAGCCCTGTTCACAAGTTCATAAGATACACCTTTAAATGATATCTACATAAGAGTCCCTTAAATGTAACTATATATGAGCTTTTCATCTTTCCCAGTACTGGGATTAGATATAATTTTTTATTCATGTTCACCTAAAGTTCCTTAAGCTTCCAAATTTATTTTAAAAACTTTTAAGGAGCTACAGTTACACCTGTAAAATATTTGTACAACATGTTCTCTGTGCCATATGTTATGCTGTGTTGGAATAGAGATAGCCAGAGGACATTTGTCACAGGGTTTTTCTGCCTTATTGTGGTATTCAACACGTGTGAAAGAATAATAATGGTCATCAGGACTATTGCATACATATTCGGTATAAAACAAAAATCCAATTGGTGTTTCAGAGCCCCTGGTTTTAGAATCTCTTTCTGCTTCAGCTGATATATAGTGTAAATCTAAAACTTATTTAAAAACCTGTCCGGGTAAGACAGCTTTTAATTAATCTTCCCTTGGTTTTTATACTATATGGTACCTGGAAGATGCAAGATCAATCACTACCGTATTGTAATGTCGAGTTGTGAGACAGAAAGATAAATGAGCTATCAAGCTTAGCATTTTGATAGCTAAGTTAATTTAACTAGCCCCAGAACATACTCTAGATTGGTAGATAAAGTTGTGAGCTGGGGCATTGACTATTGTGACTGTAAATGTGGTATGTTATTAGGAAAACAGAAATAAGTTAGTTCCTATCTGTCCTTTACAGAAATTAGACCCAGGATTAGAGAGGTGTAGCCGGGTGATGAGGTCTTATTGCTAGTTCTGTCAAACCAATTAAGACATCTTTATTAATTCAGACTTTTAATTGAGCCCTGTGACAAGGTCTGAGATGACCCGAAGTTTCCCTCTGCAGTATGCATGAAGAAAAGCTTGGCCAAGCAAATTAAACTCTACCTATGCTTAAGGGTAAACCTTGAGTAGAGTGTGCTTCCTTTTGGGACTCACAAGGGTTTTTTAAGCATAAATTGTATTTCAAATTGTGTTTTCTCAATTATAGGAATTTTCAACTGGTTCTTGCCCTGGGGAATAGGATACCCCATCCCTGAGATATCCATTCACACAATGATATTTTAATCAGAAAAATGAATAAAAATAAAGCTTCTAGCTTGGCCCCTCAAAATTACCAGTATAAATTGTAATAAAACTTAAAAATAAAAAAGAAAGAAAAATGCTCAGAAGCCATTGGAGAAGTATTTAGATATACTAATCACAGCTATTAAGGAATATCAACTTTGGAATGCACATCAATTCAAATAAGCAACAGTAAATGGAGCAGTTTTGAAAGGTTTTCCCTTCCTTAAAGATAATGATATCAAATTTCTATAAGGCAGAAATCTTTACCTCATTCCCACACTTACCGATCCCCAACCTAAGCTGTACTCGACCACTTTCTATTTCTTTTCATTCATTTGTTCACTTACTCTTAAACAGACTCATGTTAAGCACCTATGACATATAGGTCAGGTCCTATGCTATGTTAGTTATTAGCAAGTCACAATTCATGTCACCAGAAAGTCGCAGAGAAATCTGCAGTCATTACAAGATGGTGTAGGTGATATTTAATTTTATGTCTCATATAACTGGGCCTTGGGGATTTGACTAAATGTTCTGGGCATGTCTCTGAGTATGTTTGGACTGGAAAACTGAGTAAAGCACACTGTCCTTCCTAGTGAGGGTAAGCCCCTCCAATCTGCCAGCACCTGAATAGAACAAAAGGAGGAGTACGGAGAATTCTCTCTTTGTGCCTATCTTTAACTGGGGATACCTATCTTCTACCTTCATACTCAAGACTAGGACTGAAATTTATACCATCGGCTCTCCTGAGTCTCTAGCTTGTCAGCCACAGATCTTAGGACTTCCCGGCCTCCATAATCACAAGAGCCAAATACTTTGAATAAATAAAAGATGAAATGAATTACTATAATACATGTATTATACATAACATGTAATAATAAAAGTATACTATATAATGAATTTCTTTATAAATATACATGTACTGTATAAATTATATATATATACACATATATACATATATACATACATATATATATATATATATATACACATATACATACATATATATATATATATATATATATATACACACACACACACACACACACATATATATTAGTTCTGTTTATCTGAAGAACAGTAGGAATTCAGAACCAGCCTCCCACCCTGGCTGGTGGCACAGTGGCTAAGGCACCGGCCTGCAAACCTAAAGGTCACTGGTTGCAAACCTAAAGGTCACTGGTTCAATTTCCCCAGCCAGGGCACATAAACCAGATTGCAAACCAGGTCTCCAGCCAGGTCTGTAGCTGGAGGCAGGAGAAAGGCAACCATACATTAATGTCTCTCTCCTCCTCTGCCTTTCTCCCTAACCCTCTTTCTAAAAATAATAAATAAAATCTTAAAAAAAGAACCAGCCTCCCTAAAATGTGCCAATTTGGCATGTGAATTAGTATTTTGAACTGAAAACAATGAAGACCCTGAAGATGCATAAGAAACTTTAACCTCTCCTTGAAGAATTTAAATTAGGGTCATTTCCCATAATAAGAATTATTAATAGAAATAACACTTTATGACCTATCTATAGAGCAGGGCAAACTTCTAATTAATGAACATCTGCTCTTTTATCATCTTACAATGATACTTTGAAGCCGTGAGACATTTTACATAATCCTTAGCTTAGAATGCCATATATACTTTTACTTTCTGTTCCTGAACCCATGAGTACCTATATAATTAAGATATTTTGGTTATTTTGGTTATTTTCTCTTATTAATCTGTCTCATGTAGATTTAATTATTAGATCAACTGAAAGAACCTTGAGGGTGTTTCATCCTTTCATGATAGGTGAAAACTGGAACAGCTGCACCCATTAGTTACACAGTTACAACCACAGAATATTTTGTAATTCACATAACACTTCCTTGTTAATCCACAAACATCTACCCTTGCCTTCAGAATCAATCAAATCAAAGGTTCATCCACTTCTAATATTCCACCCTAAGAACTTCTGACCCCAACCCATAAGCAACAAAAAATAATACTTCTTTAATGTGCTGCCATTTCAAAGGTACCTGTCTTCTTTATTGTAGGAAGTTAATCAATTTTATTTTTACTTATATCATAATAGGTGTCTCTACTTAAAAAGAGTACTTATTTATATGTTTCAGGATGGAGATAATTATTTTCGCAAATGTGTGAATATTTAGAGCTCAAAGTCACCTTGTAAGTATTTTAATCTAGCTCTCAAAATTGACTATCCTGTACAGGATGCAAACAATAAATTGACAATAACTTTGCATCTCCTTATTTCACATGCTTCTTATTAATTTTGAATAACTATGTTTCTAAGTTATGATTTAACATCATTGTTTCAGGTATAAAGTATTAAATTCTGAGAGTAGCCATCATGTTGAAGGAATATGATGTTAGAGCAACCATAATTTCTGGACTGTGTGCAGGGTGAACTGCTAAGGAAATTGCAGACTTCAACAACGTCCCTTTATGTACAGTTTACAACATGAAGAAGGTGTATGATGCTGATCCTGATGTCCCAATTGTCATGAAAATGAAATTTATTGCTACAGTGATGGTGTTAGGTGTTGTCAACAATGAAGAAGATACCATGACCCTGCATTTTTTCCCACAAGGCTTGAAGGTGACTGCTGATGTTTACCTTGATGTTTCGAGAGAAGTAGTTGTACCTGTGGATGAAGCAAGTTGCAAATCGATGTCATTTTATCTTCCAACAAGATGGTGCACAAGCACATAATGCTAAAAGGGTGCAAAAATTTCTGTGTCAATGTTCCTGTATTCTGGTTAAAGGAAATCTAGCCACCTAGTTCACCAGATGCAAATCCTTTAGGCTATGATGTATGCAGCATTTGTGAAAGAGAAGTTAATAAACAGCCTCATTCCTATAAAGAAGCTGTTAAAGCTAAGATTGAAAACATGATGATGTCCATGGATAAAGAAAAGTTAACGAAAGCGTGTTCAAGATTCCTAAGTCAAATTGAGTCTATTATTGCAATAAATGGAGATTTTTTGAACAATTTTCAAAATAATGACTATGTTTATGTATTTATGTATAAGAATAAACTTATTTCAAAATATAACACTTTGTGGTATGTTGTTTATTTTATTAAAATTTTGCCACTTTATTGCGTGCACCCTAAATAAAGGTAGAATGAGTCTCTCAGCTGAGAGCCCAAATCTTGAGTTTTTAACAGAAATAGGCTCCCCTGCTTTCATGTCAAGTATACTTAGAAAAAAATGCTAAAAAATATGTTCAGCTTTTAATAAATCCCTGATTCATTGAACCAATCATTCCAATTTCACTTTTGCAAATAAAATAGTATTGCTTTTCGAAGTCCCGCCAGGTATATATAGTTAACTAATTCTCTCTCTCTCTCTCTCACATGCACACACACACACCATCTTAGCAGGGAGTGGAGGGGGAGAACATGTGTATTTGACATATATACACATGTGTATATGTATATGTATGTGTGCACCAATGTGATTATAAACTTACAGCAAGAGTTTTATAAGCATTCATATTCATATAAATTATCTAGTTTTGTTTTAACTTATATTCAGTGAATAAAAGTTTCAACACCTAGTTCTAAAATACAAAGAGCCTAAAGAATGGTCATCTCACTTAGAGGTAGAAGAGAATAATGGTTAAAGATATAGACTTCGACATTAGCTACATGCAAGTTAAAACTACAGCTCTGCTACTTGAAAGAGAATTTGTAAAGCTCTTTTTGCAAGCATAACTTTTTAAGGGTAGAATGACAGAAGATAAAAGCAGATGGCCTCTTGTGTTTGACAAAATTTGGTAGGATCAGCTGTCCAGGTTAGAGGGCAGGGAAATATTGCTGGAAGTAAAATCATAATGGCCATATTTAGAGCTAGTATTTAGAATTGATATATTTTAAATTAAGGTTGACTTAGAATAAAATAATTAATAAAAGGTAACTCTGTATTATTCAGCAAAACCTACCTAAATAATATTTTGATTCTTAAGGGTGACCAAAGCCTTAGGAATCAAAATGTTGTCTCTAGGAAAAAGATAAAGCAAATAATAATTGTTGCCTTTTTTACTTCCTATCACCTCATGGAATGAAACAACTATTCCAGCATGTAGCTCTTGCTTCCTTATAATAGTCCTGCAGGACATGGAACAGTCAAGGTCTGCTTTGTGTGATGGGCAGGGTCTGGTGAGGATGGGTATGATGATGTAGCATGTTGACTACTACAACTGGTCTAAATCTAATCACAGACACAGGCTGCAAGGATTTTGCTTACACGCTTTGCATAGTTCAGACAACTTCTAAGACTAAACAGTAAGCCTCTGCCTCTCTCAGATAATGAGAAATCAGAACAGTCAAATGATAGTTCAAAAATAGTCATAAATATCGCATCTGCCATAACTAACTCTGTCCTTAGGCAAAAAAAAATTATTTTAATGTTAAAAATCCCTGATTAAATAAGGTGTCCAGTCCTCAGAAAAATGGAAGAGATCAATAGATGCTACAGCCTCCAAAGTTGTTCACAGTATTCTGAGAGGAGGTCTCTTTTCGTTTGTTTTCTTTTAGTGGTGGGGCAAACTAGCTGTAGAATTCATTTAGCATTAACCATAGTCTAACCCTAGAACCATGGGTATGTTATAGACTAGTTTCCTAATCCCTAAATTTAGGGAATATAAATTATGTTAGATAATAACTAAAACATGCTTAACATAGGATCCAGCATATAATAAGTGTTTAACACATTGTAGTTATTATTACTTATCTTATTCCCCAAAAAGACTTGTTTTATTAAAAATGTACCCATTTTACAGATTATATAACATTATTGCTAAAGATTATTTAAACCAGGTATTATAATTAGAAATATAAATTTCATTTAAAGCATGAAAAGATGAGAGGAAATGAAGAAAGCAGTATTTTATCTTCTTGCACCCTGTTGTAGCATACAAACTTTTTTTTTTTTTTTAAGATTTTATTTCATTATTTTTAGAAAGAGGGGAAGGGAGAGAGGCAGAGAGGAAGAGAGACATCAATGTATGGTTGCCTTTCACCTGCCTCCAGCCACAGACCTGACTGGAGACCTGGCCTGCAACCTTGTTATGTACCCTGGCTGGGGAATCGAACCTGTGACCTTTGAGTTTGCAGGCTGGCGCCTTATCCACTGTGCTACCAGCCAGGGTCATACAAACTATTAAAAATTATTTGCAGTTTAATTATTTGTATGTAATTGGATATTGTTAATCTAATTACAAGTGACTCTTACTTATTCATTAAGGTAGTTTGTTAATCCTGCTTTGTGCTGTTAGTGATTAATTAATTTCCACTATATTGGGGAAGAACAAAAGTTCACATGATTAATATATATCAAGATCATCCCAAATTCCGACCTACTTTCTATACATCTGATTCTCCAAGACAGTGTTTCCTGCTCCTTTGGACAGAGGGTAACAGGACAAAAAAAACAAAGGTAATGAGTCTTCAACCTCTGACACTCTACTCCCCACCCTCACACCCTGGTCCCAGCCTTCAAAAATCAATAAACTGGGTTAAGTAACAGGTGCGTCATAGGACTTGGTGGTGACCTCCATCTGTACCCCTTCCTCCCTTAATGATACCTGATAATTGTAGATGTTCACAGTTCAAATTGGCCTACCCTACTCTGACTCACAAAACAGATCCTCATATAGATATTTTACACCCCATTGTTTTCAGGGCTTAACTCTCCCATCCTTGATGACTGGATTCATCAGTAACTCTGTGAGGTTAGGCCTCCCTCTGATCCAGGTACCCCCCAAGGAGAAAATGCTCAGAATCACTTTGCCCAGGCTATTGAGGAAAATGCCTTTCAAATGCCTAATCAAAAGCACAATAAGCACCAAGCCACATTATAACTTTCATGCTGTCGGAGAAAAAAGTCAAATTAGTTTGACAAGATTAGTTCTTTTAAGAGTCATTTTGATTTTCCCCCTTAGACTTTGAAAATTAATCCTCCTATTATTCTTGTATTTCTAGACATGAACATTGTGCTGCCTGGTTTACGGCATCTGGTATCAGGGGCCCCTCAGCAAGCCCCTCCGAGTTTTCAGAAGGTTTTGTTTCAGTTAAGTCCTTAAGCATCCCTGTATTCAAGGCATTGTATCTTGTAATTTATTTTATTAATCCTAAGTGTATCTTAAAAGAAAAAGATTGAAAGTAATGAAAATACATTTGCATTTTTGATTACAAAAGATACCTTCAAGGGCACTCTCATTTCTTGAAAGAAACTCTGCATTGTATAGTAACACGGGTGAGAAAACAACAGAACAGCCCAGGTTTCCTCATAAATGGCTGGTGTCTCTTTCTTGGCGGACACGTAAAACCAGGGATTGCAGGTGTCTGAACACGAGATACAGTGCAGATGTTAGAACTGGTGTGGCCCGTGTCCAAGAGCTGGTGAACATCCATACAGCAAGGCAAGCCACAGCTGAATTCCAAGTAGCCTTCTTCAACTTCAGCACTCTCACTTTCGTCCCAATCACAATCTACTTTCACATGGACCATTGCAATAGTCTCCCAACTAATCTCTCTACTTCAACCCTTAGCTCTTGCTATAAACCATGCCACCACATAGATCATACCATGCTATTCCCCTATTTCAATTTTTCCCAAGGTTTCCCATTACAACCAGGGAGGGCAATGACAAGTCCTTTGGCACAGCGTGTAAAGCTCTGCATGATGATCTGGCCTCTGCCTATTCCAACATCCCCTATACAGTGAGTTCTGCTATAATACAACATGTGAAAGTGAATCCTGAAAATTGCTGTGCTATGCAAAATTATGCTATTAAAAAACACAGAGTTCATGGAGACTGAATAACATGCTTTTAAGCAATGAAGGAGTCAACAATGTGATAAAGATGAAATCAAAAAGTTCCTGGAAACAAAAGACAATGAACACACAACAGCCCAAAACCACTGGGATACAGCAAAGGCAGTTCTCAGGGGGAAATTTATAGCAATACAGGCCTTCCAAAAAAGGTTACAAGAAGTTTATAAAAACGACCTAACCACAAAGCTGCAAGAACTAGAGGAGCAACAACAAACAAAGCCCAGAGCAAGTAGAAGAAAGGAAATCATCAAGATCAGAGCAGAACTAAATAACTCAGAGATTCAAAATACAATTCGAAGAATCGACAGGACCAGGAGCTGGTTCTTTGAAAAAATAAACAAAATGGACAAGCCCTTATCCAGACTCATCAAGAAAAAGAGAGAGAGGACCCAAATAAACAGAATCAGAACTGACAGAGGGGAAATCACAACTGATACCTCAGAAATACAAAACATTGTAAGAAATTACTACAAACAACTCTATGACAAAAA